>PVKH010029209.1:0-12586 GCA_004027955.1 Chaetophractus vellerosus | reverse complement strand
TTGACCAAAGATACCTAGAGTTACAGTCATTTCCCATACAGGATGGTCATATAATAAATCAGTCTTAGTTTATCACCAGCATTCTAAAAACCAGACCTAGGGAGAAAAACTAGGTCTGGACACATGCATGGTTTCTAATATAGCGAATGTTTAGCCTACCCTGATTATCACAAAATCAGGACAGCGAGAATATTCGCAGGTAATGAATTAACATCAACCATGAGCAATAAACTGGGATTACCCTCTATAAAATGTAATATTTGGAGACCTCTCCAACTTATTTGTAAGTTTCGGATTCCTGTTAGGTGTACAATGCTTTGCCTGATGCTGAGATTCAGAGCTGGGTAAGTCAATTCTTGCTTTAAATGAGCTTTCAATACAGTGAAGAAGAGACATTTGTCAGAGGAAATCTGTGTAGCACAATGTAGTATGTGCTAGGTGCTATAATGAAGGACAAAGCAATAGAAGCATGCAAGAAAAAGAATCTGTCCCTGGGACAAGGGATGGGAGGATACAGAGGAAAGTTTCATAAAAGAGGTAGCCTTTAAACTGTGATTTCATGGGCTTTTGACGGGAAGACATGAGGGGAGGACATTCTGAGAGGAAGGAAAAGCATCAGCAAAGGATGTGGTTAGGGAAAGGGCAGGGTGTGCCCAGGAGATAGGGGTGGTAGAGTAGAGTTTGGCAGGAGAGGACAAAATGTGGTGAGAGTAAACTAGAAAGTTGAACTGAGTCAGATCCTGGATGGTCTTTTTAAAACATTTTCCCTATCTGGTTACATCTTCCTCTTTTTGGTGTGTAGTTTTGCCCTGTGGGGGGGACCTGTCCCACTCTGCACTGTGCGTGGTCAGTGGGGGGCTGCCCCTCTCGGCTCTCTGTGCCACAGGCAAGTCCCCACAGGTCTGGGATGCCTTTTTATCTTTTTTTATCAGGAAGTCCTGGGGATCGAACCCGGGTCCTCCATACGGTAAATGGGAGCTCAATTGCTTGAGACACAGCTGCTTCCCATGGCCTTTTCTTGAATGGACTCATATGCCATCTGAAGAGTCTGCATGTTATTCTATAGCCAAGGTATATGAGCATCAAGCCAAGGTGTTTGGGCAGGAGCTGGACCTGATCAGATTCCTTTTTAAGGAAAAGAGCTCTGATGGTGTTTTCTAGGATTAGGACTTGAGGAATAAGGATGAAAGTTAGGAACAGGTGAATTAGGGCAGAGTATAATGCAGGAAACCATGGCAGGTAGGAAATGAAACCTGAAGGTCTAAATTAGGGCAATGTCAGGGAGCAGGTATGGCTCACGCCGTTGGGCATTTGCCTCCCATATGAGAGGTCCGGGTTTGGTTCCCAGTGCCTTCTGGAGAAGGCAAGCAAACAATGAGCAGACAGACAAAGAGAACCACTGGGGTGGGGAGGGGAGGATAAATTTTAAAAATAATAAGAAATAAAGTAAAAAGAATAAATTGGGCCAATGACAATGGAAACAAAAGCAAGGATTAGAAAGGTCTTGTACTCTTCGGTTCAATGTAGTTGTACTGTTCATAGAATTCAGTGCAAGAGTATTGATCTATTCTGACCCCAAGATTCTATGAGTCAGGGGTTCTATGACCACATAAGGAAACTACATTCCAGATGAGAGCATTTCCCCCCAACTGTAAGTATATATATATATGAATGCTTTATATATTTACATATATTTAAGAAGTCAGATCATCTCTCCCACTCCCAGGCAATATATCAATTGGAAGGAGGATGATCAGATCTATTTTTTTTAAGCACAATACTAGTTTTGTTTCTTGATGAGAGTTCAATACGGAAAAAGCAGTCTACCTAAATGTTTATTGTCTATTCAGGGCTTACACTAGTGCTTTATAGAAAATCGAGTTTCAATTTCTGTTCAATGAACTCAGCATAACATTTTATTGAAAATTCAGAAATAAAAATAGGAAGAAATTAGATAAGGATTTATGCATTTTGCAGCATTTATAGGTAATCCCACACATCATAATCCTAACTGATAAGTGTATCATTACATATATTTATTTATTTTATTTGCCAAACACTTAAAGGTTGCTTACATTTACTTGGTTAAGCCTCATAACAACCCCAGAATGTATGGGTTCTCAGATGGGTAAGACAGACAGGTTAAGCAACTTGCTAACAGTCATACAGCTGGTATCACAGCCAAGAACATAAACCCAGGCCGTCTGACTCCAGGTTCCATCTTCTTAACAAGTACTCTATGCTGCCTAAGTTTGAAGTTGGGAGAGAAGGCAGTTTGCAATATTTTATTTAATATGAGGATCTATCCCCTTTAACTGCTACGTCCTTTCAGCCATTTTCTCTGCCCCCCCCCACCTTTTTTTTTAAATGACATGGCTTAATCTAGAAGAACCTCAACAGGACTCTGTCAAAGACTTGTGCATACTTGTGATTGTAAAAGCAAGCAAAAAGCAGTCATCACATTTACGGTTGTTGATTTCCATTGTGGTGGATGGTTCATTCATTCATTCATGTTGATATTGGGGATACAAAGTTGAATTAAATATAGATATGGTAGCTGCCTTCAAGGAACATGTAGTATAGAGATGGAATAAAAGAAACTTCTCAACACTTTAAGAAGGTGTGATAAGTGCTAGAATAGCAGCATTTATAAGATTTCATGTGAACACAGATATTATCCTTCTAAGTCATGGTGTATTTGGGAAAGCTTCTCAGCAGAGGTGTTTCTTGTGCTCTGTCTTGAAAGATGAATAGGAGTTAGGAATACAGAGGGTGGAAGGACATTCTCGGCAGAAGGGACAGCAAGGGCAAACAAAAAGTAATGGAAAATACAACATATTTGAGGAACTGCAAGTTGTTTGGTACAACTGAAGTATGAAGTATGCATGAGGAAGAAGCAGGTGAGGTTAAAGGCTTAGAGACCAAACCATGAAACTTGAATGATAAATCAAGGAGCTTGACATTTATCCTGAAAGCAGTAGGGAGGGGTTGAAGTTTTCAGCAGGAAGGCAAGTGATAGTATTTTTTTAAAAAATATAATTCAGACAAATGTGGATGATAGAATGGATAGAATGGAGAAGGAAATGGATTGAATATATAGAAAAAGTTTGAAACTTTTGCACTAATATAGGCAACAAGTTATGGAATACTAAACTGAGGCAGTAGTAATGCAGACAGACAAGAGGAGAAAACCTAGAAAGATATTTACGATCTAGCATGTGTAAAGTAACAAGATTCTGTATGTAATTAGGCAGGAAGTGAAAGAGTTTGTTAGGATAGTGGTGACCAAATCTTGATTTTGGGAAAAGCTGCATCAGAATGGCTTTTAAAAATAAATTCCTTTGTCCTGCATGACATTGCAATGACGGATACAGGCCAATATACATTTTGTCACAACCTATCAAATTGTGCGGGGCAGAGTGTAAACTATAATGTAAACTACAGTCCATGGTTAGTAGCCACGCTTCAATATGTGTTCATCAATTGTAACAAATGTACCACACTAATGAAAGATGTTGTTAATGTGGGAAAGTGTGAGAGGGGAGGGGATGGGGCATATGCGAATCCCCTATATTTTTTATGTAACATTTATATAATCCAAAGCTTCTTTTAGAATAAAAAAATATTTTTTAAATAGATAAATTCATGGTTTTCACCTCCATAAATTCTGGCTTAGTGTGTTTGTGGTGGCAACTGGGAGTTATTTGGAAGTGTTTTTAAATTAATTCTGCAGTGTAAATAGGATTATGAACTATTAAAACACCTAAGCTTATGGGCTGGAAGCCTAGTAGACACAAATGTGGTAATAAAGATTGGAAGAGATTTTTGGTTGCAGAGGGAGGAAGGATGGGAATAAGTTTGCTCTTAGATTCAGTTGTGGAATACCAATGGGAAATCATGGTTGAAGTGAGTATATAGGTTTGGAACTCAGAGGAGAGATTTTAGTTTGGAAATAGATGGTGGTAGATTAAAGCCATGGTTCGGTTTGGGAGGCCATTGTGGAAGGATATATGAAGTAAAGAGAAAGATGGCTGATCTCTTAGGAATACTAGTATTTAGGGAGTGAGCTGAGGAAGAAGAGCAAATGAAAGATGCTGTCATGGAAGCATCAGAGTAGGTTGGACAATGTGATCATTGTCATAGACACCCAGAGAGGAGACTTTCTGTGGAAACCCTTCTCTTCAATAGGGAGCAATTGTCAACATTAGCAAAAGTTGTAAAAATTCAAATAAGGTAAGAGCATAAAAGTGTCCATTAATTTATAAGACTGAGGTCACTGGTGACCTATGAGACTAGATGTAGTGGACTAGTTTAGGAGGAAGCCAAATACTGGTAGATTCAAAAAGGAAAAGGGATATAAGAAATTAGAAACCTTCACTATAGGCTACTATTTTAACAAATTTGGCAATAAGTGGGAGACAAGAGAAAGAGTAATGGCTGGGAAAAAATGGTGAAGACAAGAGATGAAAGATACAAGGGAGAGGGGGGAAACCATTGGAAATAATTCTTCTAGGAGGCCAGAAGTAGTGGGGTCTAGAGAACATCAAGAGGACTTAGCTTTAGACAGGAGAAGCAGCACTTCCTTTCAAGGAGGAATGGGAATAGATGAAGATAAGAATTTGGTATGAAAGATAGAAGTTGAGGAAGTTATTACCTGATGGTTTTTATTTTCTTAGTGAAGTAGATGAAGCATCTGCCTTGGCTAGGAAGATGGGAGTCACAAGAAAAATGTCTGCCAGATGCCAATTCCTTGGTAAATTTGATAAAACACCTAGCACAATGTCTTTTGTGTAATACATTTAGGTAGTCAGTGACCAAATGAACAAATAAATGTTTATCATAAAAAGATAAAAAATATCCATATAAATGGAAAAATGAAGTAGAAAAAGCAGAATAGGTGTTAAAATGAAAATTAAATAGTGTTTCCTCCTTTCTACTTTCTCCCAGAGCCATCCATCTGCTAGGCACTATTGGCACATTGCCATGGGCCTAGGAAAGGATGTGAAAACTGAAAAAAAAAAAAGTATATTGGCTCCAAAATATGAAAATAAAGCTGCAAAACTACAACTAATAATATTTGGTAAATTTCATTAACTGTGAAATTTTGTATTCATTAAGCTGTCGTTGATGCTTGAAAGTTCCAATTTGTTGGTTAGTTTTTCTCCCTTCATACAAATTCATGAGTATGCATGGTGATTTTCCAGATATCACAGGCAAATAAATTACTCATTACAAAAATAAATTTGAAATAAAAGCAAAAAACTTCTTTTAAATGATAGCGATATATATATATACACATATGTGTACACATATAATGACATGAGTGCTTTTCAAAATGTTTGATCTGATGTTGAATATGGACAAGGAGGTGTAGGACTGAAAGAGCCTGCTTTCTGTTTCCTCTCTCAAGCAAGCAAGAAAGGATCTGCTTTCTGTTTCATCTCTCAAGCAAGTAGCATCTCTCAGTTGGTCTTCTTATAATTTATACCTTCCCCAAACTGGTCCTTCCAGTTGTTTACTTTTCTATCTCTTATTGAGAAATAAAATTCTTTGTTCTCAATAAAAGAAATTTTAGTGAGGAATATGAGTGCCTTCTCTACCTCTAGAACTCATATTATCTAAGAGTAGCACAGAAACTAAAAGTTCCTTAATTGCTTTTAGGATATAAAAGAGGACTGGTTCCTGAATCTGAAAAGACGATAAATTGTGTCCAGATAATCTGTATTCGCTTCCAAAGTCCATTCCCTTCTCTCTTGTAATCAAAGACCTAGAGAGTCTGAGGCATTTGTATCATGCCAATGCTTGCCCTGGGTCCCCCTCCCCAACCTGCACCTAAAGTTATGTGGTTCCTCACAAGACACATTATCTGCCTGCATCCTTATGGCCCAGAATTTCCTCTGCCTTTGACAGTTTGGAGTCCATCATGGGATGGAGATGGAGTATTTGGATGTAGCAATGTGTCAAAGGGCTTGCTGGGATAGGAAAGCACTATGAGAGCACCAAGAACTCATTCTCTGGGCAACTTTCCACTCTGGTGAAGGAAAGAGTGGAAAAGAGAACTGAAAGAAATTAAGTACAAAATAATGTGAGCTTGTGGCATAAGATTCTAAATCCTTGGCTTTGTATCCATTGTCATTTCTGTGTAATATTGATGAAATAATACACGACGTGGGAGAAATACAGTTTTTTTTTTTTTTAGAGCTAGAAAAGCCCATAGTGTTGACATTGACTTTCATTAAAAGTATTGATGAGTTCAATGCTGTGAACCATATAACATTTACACTTAAATACCACTGGGGCCCATTCAATTCATTCAGCAAAAATATATTGAATGAATAGTCATTGTATTAGTTTGCGAAAGGGCTGTTGATGCAAAGTACCAGAAATGGGTTGGGTTTTATAAAAGGGATTTATTTGGGGTAAAAGCTTATAGTTCCAAGGCCATGAAAAGTCCAAATTAAGGTACTGTAAGAGATGCTTTCTCACCAAAGTCCGCTACTGTTGATCCTATTGTCTGGCCATGTGGCAAATCAAGATGGCTGCTGATCTCTGCCTTCCCCTCCAGAATCTACTATCTCTCAGAGCCCAGCTCCCAGAGCTCAGCCCTAAGCAACCAGGCATAGGGTTTGTTCTATCAGTCTTGGCTGCTCCACTTTCTTCCCAAGTTCAGCTGTATGCTATCAGGCATATGGCTCATCTCTCCCTGGGCCTCAGTTCTTTGAGCCTCTTAGGGGCTTCTCTCTGCACAGTTCAGCTGTGGGCAAAATTGGAGTCCTTTCTCTCACATGGCAGGATCAAATATGGTGGCTCCCTTTTCCTGTGTCTGTGTCTGTCTTTCTCTGTGTCTCCATTTATACCAGGCCCAGCAAGAAGGCAGAGACTCATCCTGAGTCATGCCTCACTGACTTAGTCCAATTGAAAGGGTCGCACACCCACAGGGATGGATTAGTTCACAAACATAATTGGTTTTTTTTTTTGTTTTTTTTTTTTGGTATTCATAAAATAATTTCAAACTGTCACAGTCATCCACTCAAATTAAAAGTAAATAAAACAGAGGGAGATTTGGGTTAGTATTCCTGGATTCTTGCCTCCAGTCTTCCCCTAGCTATTTGTATTTTGGCCTTCTCTTTTCTCATTGGAAAATGAAAATAAATTAAACAAGGTCCTGATATTGAACATACAGCTTCCCAAGACTAATATGAACCACCTGACCCTAAATGAGATTTTTAGCAATATAGATTAACCAGAAAATATGAACTATTATGGTAATAGGACATATTTTAATGAAAATAATAACAACATTTTATTGACAGGCAACATTTTATTGGCAGACATCAGTGAAGACTTCTTATATGTACAATTTGCCATTCTTATAGCTCAGAAGACTTGACAACTGTAAAAATACCAATTTTTCCAAATTAATTTATAAGTTTGAGGCAGTTCAGATAAAATTCCCAACATGATTTTTGTAAAACTTGATAGGCTATTTTTAAAATCTTTATGGAAGAGCAAAGTAACTAAAATAGGAAAATTTTGAAGAAGATAGAAAGACTTGACTTTCTATCTTCAAAACTTATTAAAGAGATACAGTTAACGTCTAAAAAACTGATAGGGCCCCGGCTAGATAGCTCAGTGGATAAAGAGCGCGCTGGGATACCACATGGGAGGCCCTGGGTTCGGTTCCCGGGGACCTCTCCTAGCGGGCAGACCGCCTTGAGAATGGCAAGCTGCCATGGGCGGGCTAGAGCCGCCGTGGGCAGGGCAAAAAGCCGCCACGGACAGGGCAAAAGCCGCCACGGGCAGGGCAGGTCGCCCACGAACGGAGCCCAGCCAGCCACCCGCGAACTGAAGCAAGAGCCGGCCGTGAATAGAAGCACAAGCGGGGAAAGCCGCGTCTGCGCAGTGACCAAGTCTTGGCGCGTCGCCGCAACGGGGGGGAAGGGGAGATATGTAATAAAATAAATAAATCTTTAAAAAATAAAATAAAAATAAATAAAAGACTGATAGTTTTTCCTTCTGCACTCAATTCTAAAAGAACTCTGGAATTAATTTTGTGCATGGTGTGAGGTAGAGGTCCAGTTTCATTTTTCACTGCATAGAAAAACCCAATTGCCCTTGTACCCATTATTTAAAAGATCGACATTTCCCCCATTGCTCCTTAGTTCAACCTTTGTTATAAATCACATGCCCATATAGGTGCTGCTCCTTCTATGTGACTGATTGCCTGCCAAAGACTATATTAACAGTCTTGGATCAGCGACCACTTTAATTTAAATGCAATTCATATTTAATGTGAGCTCAAGTTTACTTTCATTAAAATAATATCACAAAAAGAGAAAATAGACATAAATCAGGCCGCATACCCTTGCTTCAAGTATGAGCAATATCCAGTTCTTATATGGTAATCTTGAACTTTCTCCAGCTAACCTTTATCATAAATTTAAATTTTTCTGGGGCTCACACACATGTGGGAATTCTGACTATGTGATCCTCTATTGAAAAAACTTGGATGCCTGTATAATTTTGCTTTTCAAAAAATCCTATGTTTTGCCTAAAGCAATAGTATAATGGTAGTTCTCTTCCTAACATATGCCTAAATAATCAGTTATATGTTTTTAAATTAATATGGAGATTTCTTCTTCCTCCTCTTTTTAAAATAGAATTTTACTGACTGACCATGGCAGAAAAAGCCTTAGAGAAATTAGATATCCTGGATCAGCAAGCAAAGATGCTTTTGGCCATAAGAGCAAAGGTTCGTAAAGTACAAGCTGAAATTCTATGTAATTATTTAAAAATTAACATTTCAAATATGAGTACTTATTTTTACTTTACTAGCTAACAATACATTGAGATGAAGATGTAAATAATTTGTAAAAAGCAAATAATTATATTAGTTGAAACAGCCATATACCTAAATGGATACTATGAAGAATTAATGAAATATACAAGATAACTTCTATATAGCTGCCATATTAGGTTATGGTATGTACCTAACCTGCTTAAGATAAAAAACAAAATCCTAACCAGCCAAATGTTAAATGTGGCTACTCTTATAGTTCTTACTAATATGTTAAACTTATAAAAAGTTATTAATTGGAAGATTTATTGTAAAAGTGTAGAAATGAATAGAGTTAATGGTAACACATTAGTACAGTTAGTACAGTGTTAGTACAACTAACTGCTGATTCATAAATGTGATTGTGGCTGAAAGGGGTAGTTTCTGGAAGTAAATATCAATTGAAAGGAAAGTAGAGAATAATCTAGGGAATATATAACAATGATTTCAGGGGTAGATGAAGATTGTGGTTAATGGTATAAATATAAGAATGTTCTTCCTTTACAAAGTGTTAAGAATATGGTGATACACCAGAAAATTATAACAAATGTAACTTATGGATGATAGTTAATAGTAATATTGTAATATTTTTGCAGTAATGCCAAAGTAGATATCATATCAATTCTAAGGGACAAAAATGGGGCATGAGGGAGTATGGGATTTTTCCTTTCGGAGTAATGAAAATATTTTACAATTGACTGAAGTGATGGCAGCACAACTGTGATGAAAATGAGAGCCACTTGAGTGTACAATTTGAGTGGATTGTATAAAGCATGGGACTGTATAACACAGTGAATCTTGTGGTGGAAGATGGACTATGGTTAACAGAACAAATATGGGAATGTTTTCTCCTGAACAATAACACATATATAATACTAATACAGGGAATTAATAATCAGGTAGGGGAGAAATACACCAAATGTAAGATATGAACTATAGTTAGTAGTAATAATTTGACGATGCTCTTTCATTCTAACAAATGTTTCACAATGATGCAAGATGTTGGTGGTGGGGTGATGTGATGGAGCCTTGTATGAAGAAATGCATGTTTGTTTTGTAAGTTTACAACTTTTACTATGCACTTATTGTTTATGTATGTTCATGTATGAATGATATACTTCATTAGATTTTTTAAAAAGTTATTAGTTGGGAGAACAGATGTGGTTCAAGCTGTTGAGTGCCTGCCTCTCACAAGGGAGGTGCCAGGTTCAGGTCCCAATGCCTCCTGAAGAAACAAAAACAAAAAACAAGCAAAACAAATGAAAAAACCAACTCAGGGAAGCCAATGTGGCTCAGTGGTTGAGCACTGGCTTCCCACACATGAAATCCCGGGTTTGATCCCTGGCCCCTGGTACCTAAAAAAAAAAAAAAAAAAAAAAAGCTATTAGTTGGTTTATTAAAGGGAAGAAAACATTTGGTATAGTTACCAAATTAATAATAATTAAAACTCATAGACATTCAACTATAAAAGGCAAGACTTAAAAAGTTAATATGAAGTAATAATAAAGAACATAGTTCTCAAAACCAGATTATTTACCTAATTTTGGTTGCATAAAGACTTACAAAGTAATATGGCAATGTGAATAAATAAGGTATATATAAGGAGCAATCAAGTCTTGGAAATCAGGGAAAACATCACAGAGAGAAATTTTAAGTGAATGAACTTTTTTGTGAAACTAAAAATTAAAATGTTGATGTTTGAATAATAATTTGATTTTCCTTTCATTGTTATCCCCTTTCATTAAAAAAATAAACCAGATGAATGTTGGAAAATGGAATAAGTTCATTCTAGTATTGCTATCAAAATTTTGAAATAGCAAACCAGGGGCCACTTACAAAAGCAACCATTTTAGACTTAGACACCTCAAAGTTCATTCCTTCTTTATATATTTTTTTTGTTTAAAATTAAATGTAATATACTTTAGAAAATATAAAGAGATTATAAACTTAGTTAATTTGTCATGAAATTTTTACATTATGATTAGTAATAATAATGCTTACCTTCTACCGAATGCTTCCTTTGTGTAAAGGATTTTTCACACATTTTCTAATTTTGTGTTACTAGGCATAGTTTGTGTGCTATGATAGAACATTCTCTGAAAATTCTTTTAGAAGTATATATAATCATCTTCTAAACCTTATCTTATTTTTTAAATTAAAACATGCTTTTGGACATAATTCAAGCAATATATAAAGGTGTATAAAGAAAAATTAATGATCTTTGACCTCTTCCTTCCAACCCTTCCCCTGAGTCAAACAAATTATAGCAGTTGGGGATTATCCATCTATACATTTTTTTTGTGCTCTTACACAGTTATATGTCTATATAGAAAGAGACATTTATCTTTACATATACCTGTTCAAAATATAGTTACACACACATATATACACACACATACATGAAGGTGGATTTTTTCTATTTCCTTTTTAATGACAAAAATGAGATAATATATAAATTACTTTGCCAATAGCTTCTTTTAAAAAACTTTTTATTTTGAAATAATTATGGACTCACAGAAATTTGCAAAAAACGGTTCAAAGTGTCCCATGTACTCTTCCTCCACCTTCCTCCAATGATGACATCTTATATAGTTGTAGTATAATATCAAAAACAGGAAATGGACACTGGTATGTGACTGTTAACTAAAGACCTTATTCAACTGTCACCATTTTTTTTAACCTGAGCTCATTTGTGTGTACGTGTGTACATAAAGTTCTATGTAATTTTATCTCATCTATAAATTTCTGAAACAATCAAGATACAGCACTATTCGGTCATCACAAAAGAACACCCTCAGTTATTTATTTGTATTCGCACCCACAGCCCCAGCCCCACTCCTCTGTGTCTATCCACTGGCAACCGCTAATCTGTTCTCCATTTCTATTGTTTGTCGTTTTGAGAATGTTATATAAATGGAATCATTTAGCAAGTAAACTTTTGAGATTGACTTTTTTTTCAGTAAGCATAATACAGTTGAGGTGCATCCAGGTTTTTATTTGAATCAAGTTACTTTTATTGCTGAAAAGTATTCCATTACATGGATGCACAGAGTTTCAACCATTTACCCCTTAAAGGACATTGGGTTTTCAGTATTTTGCTATTAAAGATAAAGCTGCTGTAAACACTCGTGTATAACTTTTTGGTGTGAACATAAGTTTTCATTTCTCTGGGGTAAATGCCAAATAGCGTGATTCCTGGTCCAATAATTGTCTCAAACTTAGCATGACCAAGATCACAGGGTTTGCTTTGGGTTCCCCATCCCTGAGTCTCAGCCTGAAAACTGCCTCCAGAAAGTAAGCTGGGCTATCCTACGGTTCATCTCGTTGGTTTCCTTTCCTTTAGGGATCATGGTCCTGCTCTGCCTGTTTTCTAATGTCAAAACACAATTGTCTCATAAACTTTTTCTGATTCTCTAGTTGTTTACAGCAGGAGGGCAATTCCCACAGCACTTCACTAGCAGAAGCAGAAGTTCCTGTTCCTTTTGACTTGCCTTGTTTTTCTTCTCTTCATCTGTGCTGTGCTCTGAGAGAATTTTTAAGATCAAACTTTCAGCTCCCTAATTAACTTTTTTCTCTCTTTAGTTCATCTGTATACAACATTTATTTATTTATTTATTATTTATTTATTTATTTTATTATATATACCCTCTTTTCTGCTTGTTCTTGCTGTGTTCATTTTTGCATTCTTCTGTGTCTGCTTGTCTCCCCCCACTGCGGCGACCCACCGAGTCAGCCCACCGCGCGGCTGCC
>PVKH010029208.1:0-12697 GCA_004027955.1 Chaetophractus vellerosus | reverse complement strand
GAGGGAAATACCAAAGAAGTCAAAAACCTTTAGATTTGAAGGACCTAATAGGAACAACCACCCCCAAAATCTTTGAACTTCAAATCACATGTATAACAAAAGACATACTGGACAACGTCTAGAAAATCACTTAACACACCTTTCCCTGCCCCCACCCCTTCCAATCCAACATCCACGCACACATTTGCCACTCCAGAATGTGCCCTGGTCTCATTCTTCTGTGCCTTTACTCATGTTTTTCCTTGGCCTGGAATTCCTTTTCCTCTTTACCTACCTTCCAATTATCTATTCATCCTTTAATAACCAGCTCCACCATAGCTCCTTTTGGAAGTTAGAAGCTCCCTACTTTGTATTCCTCTGTGCATGTGTCTATTATAGCACTTAACAAGCTGTACTGAAATTATTAAATGCTTCCCTGGGTCTCCTGTGAAACTGTGAGTTCCCTGAAGGCAAGGTCTTGAAGCAATATGGTGGGAGAAAAAATCATGGAGAATGGAGTGAGACACACTACATTTGAATCTTGATTTTGTCAGAGTCCTTGTCTACAAAATGATAGTAATATACCTACTCTTCAAAATTATTGTGAGGATTAAATAACTTAATACCTACCACATACCAGGTACTCAACAACTGTTAGATTCCACTTCCTTCTGAATACCAGTACTAAGCAAAATACCTGCCATTTCAGGTCTTGTTTGATACATGTGTTGGAATAAATTGAATACCTAATATTTAGGTCAATTGTATGCCAATGGTATATAAGGTAATTTCACCCACTCTTATTACCTTATAACTGAATAATCAGGAATATGTCGAAGAAGATGCCCCAAGTGAAATGTTAGAAGCTGGGGCTATAGTGCCTGAGTCAGATCTACCAGAAAGCACCCACCACCTTGTTTGGTATGCCTGAATTTTCATTGGGCTGTCCTGCCCAATGAAATTTCATTTTGCATTTCAGAGTATCTCCTTTTCCTCAAATATAACATGGAGATTGACACATAGATGCTTTTTTTCTTCCTACTTCCCAAGATAGTCTGGTTAAAATAGAACTGTAAAGCTAGTTTTAACTTCTTGAGGCAAAGCACTACAAACACACACACACAAGTTATACTTGTTGTCCCTTAGCATGTGAGGGTTTCAGTTCAGTGCATTTATAATTTATCAAGGAAAGAAGAAGAGACTGAGAATAGAAGGGAGAAGAAAAAACTACAAGAGAGAAGAAAAGCTGAGGAAAAGAGAGCTTTGGTAACTGTTCTTGACAAAGAGGGACCACTCTACATTTAAATGTATCCTCCTACATTCAAATAGATTTAGTCCAACAGCATAACAGGGTATATCCTCATACTCTAGATAATACTTAAAGTGCTCCATTAGAATTCAGCAATAATGATTTCTTGCCACTTCTTCCTAGCAAAAATTCAGTGAAGCTCTCTGGAAAAAGAAGGGCTCAAACCCCTTTCAGCATGCAGATATGGTTTCCAAGCCCCCAAGCAAAGCTTCTAGACCACGCGGTGTCTCCTTGCCTTTTCTGAAGCCACCACATTATCACATTAGCTCACAGGGGATGTTGAAAGGCATCACATTAATTATATGTATGCAGACAGCAATGCAACATCCAGAAACACATTTTTCTTTTCAAAGTCCACTTTCATCTTATTAATAAAAAGTAGAAACTCCAACGTCTTCAGAATCACCTAGAGCTTTTAATGGAAATCTTTTCTTCAACTATGCTAGCTTTTCTCCAGCTGATCCTATAAACACTGCTGGCAATTTTTTCCCCAATGCCTCTAACATATTTTCACTTAGCACCAGTTTGATGTATAAGATCTGACAGCCCGGCAGTTATAGGCCACCTGCATCACTGTCGCCATGACAACAGTGAAAGACAATCCATGATCCCATGCCCTGGTCACACGTTTCAATACAGCTTATCTGTCCAAAGCCACTGAGTCTAATGGAAGAGAGTAATTACCATCTTCCACTCATTGTCAAAATTCCCACTATATAATGCTCTTCAAAATTATTTTATTCTTCTCACATGGCTGCTTTGCAAAAACTAAAAGAAACCTTAAGTGGAAGGGGGGGGGTGGAAGATAGAGGAGGCTGTGACTGGTATAAAATGTAGCAGACTGTGTGTGAATGTCCCTTTGAAGCCAAGGAATTAATTATTATCTTAAGTTTTTTTTTTTTAATTTTGGATAAGGATGTTAGTAAAATTTCCTAATTTCAGCCAATTCTAAAGGCATTTCATTACTACCACTGCAACCCTTACACAGGTAATGAGATCAGTCCTACCAAAGTATGCTGCAGTCACAGTAATATCGAACAGTACGGCAGCGCAAAACAACAAGGGTGGAAATCAGGAATAAGGAGAGGCCTTCAGTATGAACATGTTTCCCACAGACATCTTTTCTAGTACTCTTCAACCTCTCTCCTTCACACTCTACATAAAAACGAATACTTGGAGAGAGGTGAGGCGGTGCAAGAGATTGAGTGCCTCTCTCCCACTCTGGAACGTTCCAGGATTGGTTCCTGGTGCCACCTAAACAGAAGACAAGCTGACGCAGAAGAACACACAGAGAATAGACACAGAGAGCAAACAGTGAGCACAAAAACAATGGGGTGGGGGGAGAATAAATAAAATAAATAAATCTTTTTAAAAAATGGACACTTGGCTGTCTGGCTTTTGAATTCAGTACTGGACATTGATGGGGAATACAACCCTGTCATCGAGAAAAGTCTTATTCATGCAGTAATTGAAAGTAAACTTTGACCAGCAAACACATTTATGGAAAATTTTGTGGGGAAAAATACTTACAGGAAAAGGGTAATTAAATTTAAAGGCAAAGTCAAAAGTCACACAGACTTTAAAATCAAACTCTAAAGAGGAAGAAAATGGGCAAAAGGGCAGGCAGCTCAACTCTTGGAAAGAATGCCCTACTCTTTGTCTCCAGTCATCTTCATTGAAATAAAATCATACCCATCATCCATTCATTAAGTACCAAGAAAGGTATATTAAGTGGTACCTACTTTTGTGGTTAAGAAAAAATTTCACATCATGGAATAGATATCAATCAAAAAAAAGGGGAAAAAATGGGCCGGCTCGATAGCCCAGTGGATAGGGCGTCGGCATACCACATGGGAGGCCCTGGGTTCGATTCCCGGGGACCTCTCCTAGCGGGCAGACCGCCTTGAGAATGGTAAGCTGCCATGGGCGGGCCGGAGCCGCCGTGGGCAGGGCAAGAAGCTGCCACGGACATGGCAAGAGCCGCCACGGGCAGGGCAGGTCGCCCGCAGATGGAGCGCAGCCAGCCACCCGCGAACTGAAAAGCCGGCCGTGAACAGACGCAGAGACCGCCCACAAGCGGGGAAAGCCGCGCCTGCGCAGTGTCCAATCTCGGCGTCTCGGCGCGTCGCCGCAGTGGGGGGAAGGGGAGATATGTAATAAAATAAATAAAAAAAAAAAAGGGGAAAAAATGGTAATGTCATTTTTAAGGATAAATAACTAATTCTTAGATTAGTATTTGTGCACCTGTTAGTATGAGCCCAAAATGTTTTAGTTATGGTTAAATCCTAAAAACCACAGCCATATACCATTTAACCAGCTGTCAAAACATTATAGTTATAAGCCTGACATACTGAGGCTATGTATTAAACACAGAATTATGTACATTATACAACGAACATGGCAAACCTGACTAGGCACCGGCCTCTGTAACACAGCCAGTGTAATTATTTGGAGTTTGGTGGACCTCCCCTTTTATCTTTCTCTTAATTGCCCTTTGGCCACCTCACTCACTGTTCATAAGCAGCTCTCAGAGGAGGACAGAAAAAGATAGTATGAAATGAATCAGAGGTTGAGCGTCTTAAGGCAAAAATGCTCTAGCTTGCATTGTTTTCTATAGGACTCTACGGATACAGATGCTCGCAAGCACATGGATATTCAGTAATATCTGGCCAAAATGGCCAACCCATGACCAGAACATTCCAATTAATTCTGCCAATTTTATAACACTTTGATGAAAAGTTTTCATGTAATTATTTGTGGATTTCTCTTAGTCATCCTAACTTTGCCCTTCTCCCCCTTATGATCTTTGATAAAGGTCGTTCAGGTAACAAGGGCTAGATAAATATAAAAGGCTTGATAGAACAGGAAAATTCAAGTTGCCATTGGCAAAGGAACGTCCTATTTTGCCCAGTAGAGTATAAGATAACTGAGTAATACCTGTTAAATCAGCTCTAATTCAACCAGAAAATTAGGAAGTATAGATTTGAAAAATGCTTGTTTGATCTACTTTATTACTTGTGCATATATTCTCCAGAGGAGACTGGCAGAAAAAGTTCATTTTTGTAAAATCTCCCTTTTTTCTTAATGATTAACAACACTGATTAAACATTTCTGCTTTCCAAATGTTTTACCACATAGTATATTCCATAAAGATAAAGAGAGAGAAAGAGAAAAAGAAAAGGAGAGAAGGAAAATGAGAGAGAAAATCAGCTGACTGATCTAAACCATGAATAAAATCTGAGGTTTGTCATTTCTTATCGCAAAGCATCTACACGGAACACATATAATAAATGTCTATATCATATACCCCACTGTGGGAGGAAATCCAACTTGTAACAGTCTACCAATAGCAATGTTCATTTATTAAAAAGAATCTTCTCTACTACAGCACCTCAGTTGAAAAGGAGGCTCTGATATCTGACTTGGAAACCTCCTCTTGAGGAAGCCATATGCTCCCACAACCATACAAAGGGTGGAAGTATTTGTTCTCCCCCTTCCAGCTCCTCTATTTCTGTAGCCCCAGCCCTTGCCCTCCTCAGCTGTTCTTTGTCTTCTTGATTTTTGAAGTTTATAGGCCCTTCATTTATTAGAATGACCCTCCATTTGGGTTTGTCTGATGTTTCCTCATGATTAGATTCAGGTTATACATTTTTAGAATAACACAGAACTGATGCTGTGTCCTTCTCAGTGCATCAAATCAGGAGCCACATGATGTCTGTTTGTCTCTATTCTGGTGATATTAACTTGGATCATTTGGTTAAGATGGTATCCCTCCAGGTTTCTCCACTATAAAGTTACTTTTGTTTTTGCCTTTGTAGTTAAAAAATAATTTGTGATGAGATACTTTGAGACCAAGAAAATACCATGTTCCTCATCAAATTTCCACCTAGGAATCTTAGCATACATTGATGATTTTGTAATTCCATCATTCCTTTTATATCTATTAGTTGGCATTCTAAGTTAAGACCTTCTAATTCTCCTTATATTTGTTTATTCAATTTATCAATCACTATGGACTTGTGGATTCTGATTTTATTAAACTGGTTATAACCCTTGACCATATTTATTTTGATATTCAAATGCTCCCAGTTTGGCCAGTGAGAGCCTGTCAAGGTGGATCCTGTGAGTCTTTTTTTTTTTCTTCTTCCTTTTTTAAATTCTTCCAGACTGATTTCAATAGCATCGACTCTTACATTTGTCAAAGATAAACTGAGACACTTAAATTTTTGTTAAAGTTTGTTTGGGCAACAAATGATTGCCGAGCCAGGCAGCATCAAACCTTTTGATTCTTTGAGAACTTCCCTACTTTCTCCCTCAACAAGGTGTTCCAGGACCATGTTGTATTTCCCCTGCCACAGGAAAAGAATGTAGCCTTTCTCCAAGTCAGATTTCATATTTTTAAAGATATTACATTGACGCAATGATTTCCAAGACTGTGATGCAAATACATTAAAGGAAGCAATGTAAAAATAA
Source organism: Chaetophractus vellerosus (assembly GCA_004027955.1). Classification (NCBI taxonomy): domain Eukaryota; kingdom Metazoa; phylum Chordata; class Mammalia; order Cingulata; family Chlamyphoridae; genus Chaetophractus; species Chaetophractus vellerosus. Next base: position 6,936 of record PVKH010029208.1, on the reverse strand, counting down.
GTTAAGTGTCAGTCTGTTTAATATAGAGTGCAGCCTTTTTCATGTGCTTGCTCCCAGTTACATTACAACTAGCTGAGCTATGAAAACAATGGGGCTAATCTATATAAGGAGGAGAAAGGGGAGAACAGAGAGATCAGAGTTCCAAAGCAAGACTAGCAGGATGGTAGAGACAAGGAATAAGGTGCCAGGCAGTCTGCCCTGGGTAATGCCAAACTTAACAAAGGTTCTTTTCAGAACTAGGAGAGTCTATCCAGGGAACCTACAAGGAGGAGGCATGAGTTCCTTCCCTCTTGTGTTGGTACCAAATCACTTACCACATTTCACTGGCAATAAACTTGCCCAGAAAATAGTTTCTGGTTCCTTTACTTACAATTTTATTTGTAATCTGTGACTTATCTATGAGGTAGAAAATATTGTTATCTGTTCTTTTCAGAAAGAAAAAAAAAATAAAGCACAGGGAAGTTGGCTGTCTTCCATAAGATGCTCAGCAGCAAGGGTAGGTTCAGGTTTTGGGGAGTCTGAAGCCTGTAACATTTTTTCTTTAAAAAAAAAAAAAAGAACAATACTAATTAAAAATAACACATGACTATATGAAACTCTCTAGGGTCCCTCCCAGAACTTTGCAAGTGAGAGGATCTGAAGCTCTAGCTTCATTAGCTTCAAAGGAAAAGTCCACCTTGGCTCAGAAGTAGTTTCAGCTTCATGCCGCTGACCCCAAGGTCTAAATGTGAGAGAATACTTCTTCAACAGGCCAGTCAGACACTCTCCACAGGTCTCGAAGAATCAAACACTTCAGTAAGTAGTACTAGGGACACACCTACTACATGTGCTTCAAATCCCACCAATATCTTTCAACATAAAGCAGAAAGGCAACCAGAACTCCCACAAAACCAACGATAAACCTATTTGCCTATTTGGCAGAGTGGGGAGTCCTGTTGCTGTTCGTTAGCAAACTTCACCTGTAAGCAAATGCCAGCCTATCTACCGAAGAGAAGTGACACTGCAATCAGGAGACCCAGAGCCCTCAAATCAAACTAGGGTGACAAAGCCTCCCCAAAGTCACCTGTGCAGCTTCCTATGCCTGCAGTGGCCTTCCCATCTTCTCTGCCTAGAAAAACCCTAACTCATCCCTCAAAGACCAGATCAAATGCCAACTCTGCCACATCACAGTCTTCCCTGACATGTCCTTACCTGCTCCCTCTGCCCTACGGAAGAAGGATTAAATCGGTCCAACCTCTGGGATCTCATAACGCTTTTTTATAAGTCTATTAGAGCCCTTATCACATTATACCGTGGGGCGACGTGTAGAAATTTCACTAGCTACATTAGAATAAGGTCCATATCTGTGTTCTTCTTTGACTCTCAAGCAATCTCTGCAGTACCTGGCACAGAGGGGCTTTAAAAAATGTTTGCCGAATTAAAGACTGTTGCCAAAACTGAGATTGTTCTTATCCCTTTTACTTAAGTAGAGGCTTATCTTAATTAAAATGAAAGTACGTTATTGGGTTTTAAAATCACATAGTTGTACATAACTGCAGGGAATCAAACCTCAGATATTTTTAGGTGCCTCCTTTCTCTGGAATCTTCAACTGTCTTTGACAAAGTATCAATGAATGTACTTCTACCCAATTAAGTTTTGTGAATATGTCTTTTTTCCTTTTTAAAAACTTTTCATTTATTGAAAATTTCAAACATACAAAATAGTCAGAATAATGTAATGAACCCTTACCACCAAACTTCAATAATATCAACTCTTGTTTCATCTATACCCCTCAGCCATTCCCCCTTCCCTATTATATTACAACAAAGCCCCATCATCAAATAATATTCACAAGTAATTCAGAATGTATTTTTTAAAGTTATGGTCTCTTTTTTCAAAAACATAATCATAATACCATATCACACCTAAAATGTATTTAATAATCACAATCCCTTAAAATCATCAAATATTCAGTTAGTGCACAAATTTCTAATTTTCTCAATTTTTTTGTACTAAGATTGTTAAGGGAAAATACACTGTTACTTTATACAAATTTATGAGCAAATCGTCCCATTTAAATAAAAAGCCCCAAACTTGCATACCATGGAGCCATAACATTTCACAGGACAAGACACATGAAATCTCAGTTCAATACAATGTATTAATTGTGCTGCTGAAATTCTGTTAAACATTTGTCCTATATAGATATGTAAAATAATTTGTTTTCAGTTCATTACCTTTCTACTCAAAGATTTTCTTCACAGAGACTTCCACATGAATTAGCACTACTTTTGAGTTATTCATAGCTCATAAAAATGCATTTTATTTTTAAGTCGTAAAGTACAGGGTTTTCTTCATCTGAAAACTCTAGTGCTCACTCTCAACTAACACAAATGCTTTCACTCTCAATTTTCACTTTTAAAATAAAACTGTGGCTAGAAAAAAAAATTGCCCTCAAGGAACAATTCATAAACAAGTAAAGTTATGCAAAGCTACAAAAGCATCCTTTATAATTTTTACTTGGGCATGACATAAATACCTAAGAATAAATTTTTACAATAACACAAGCCTGTGAGTACAAAGACTAACAGCGGGATTGATCTAGGGAGTAAGGAGTCTCTTCGCAGACCCCAGGGGTCCCAGGGCTGTTCAGGATCAATTAAGAGACCTGAGAGCAGTTGCGTAAGTTCACTTCTTGATGAGCCTGGACACATGAAATATATTTCTTGATTCGGAACTGGAACCTGGTATATAAAGAGCAAATTAGGTATTTCTGAAGAATTCAATGCAAAGAATCAAGGTTTGGGAGATCTTGCCATTAATTAATATTAAGGTAAAAACTTTGCAAAATTGTGATTCTCTTTATCATACAAAATCATTCTTTTTAAATTTCAGTTGTATAGGGGGCTTTTCCATCAAATACCCAAAGTTACTGGAAACACAGATGTCAATTTAAATATAGAAGATACTTACTAGTTCAGGATAATTGGGGGTAAGGTGATATAGACTAATAAAAAGTAGAAAATTCTTTGAAATATGTGCAACTGCACAGACTATTTGCTAAATATATGCCATTTAGGTTCCTTACTTTGGTGATTTTATTTGCAATTATCTTATTGTTTCCTTGTAAAAAACAGATGATACTAAATGAAGTCAGTTTATCTTTTTCATTGGGTTAAGTATCCTCCCTTACCCATTTTATTTACTGTTAATCTGTTTATCAGTATTTTTTCATATAAGGTAAAACACCATCTTAACATTACTACAAATTCTGCACCTCTGGACTCAAATTAATCAAGCCATACTGTATTCCCATATTCTGAATTCTTTTCCTTTTTATATATGTTCAAAATAACTTATCCTACATTCAGGGCTCCCGGGAAACTAGGAGACTAGGCCCTTATTCAGGGGCTCCTTACTCAAAACTGGCCTGTTAGCTGATGTGGTCTCCTGGGGAAAACACCTCCACCAGGAATATTTTTGTTGCATGTTCTGAATTATTGCCAGCCACCAGAAATCGAGAGGGTGTCTACACTACTTCAGTACAAGGACAGGAAGGCTGACAAAGAAACACAGAAGAAAACACAAGTTACTCAGATGTCTGGATTCAATTCCTCCAGAAAGTCACATTAGAAACTGCCACTCTAACATCAGGTGCTAACTCCACTGCTTCAAAAGTTGCCACTCTCTCCATTCTCTCCATCCCCACTAGCTTTGGTCATTTCCAGACTAAACCATTAGAGCTGTTTTATACCCGACAGGGCAGGAAGTGAATCATGCTTTACTCAACTGAAACTACAGCAGGTTTTAAGGAAGCTAAACACAGTCAACCAAATTGAATCAGTAACACTTATCTCGTAAAGAAGTGTCACGGGATTGTTACTGATGACAAAGGATTAGCACTTTGGATTTACATCTCCCCTCACAGATGGGACTTCTAAAAAGCACAAGGCACTTTACATATGGGCACACGGTATAGCTACTTGATCACCTTCTGCAATGTAAGCTCTGCGGGCTTTCACTAATAGCGGAGGCCCCTCAACTCATTTTAGAATCTCTAGCTTGCAGATGATGAAGTTCCTCACTTCCACTGTCTTTCCTTTTCCTTAGCAGAATAAAAAAGTGCTAGTTTTTGTTCTCAAAATGCGGATTTCTCTCTCTCCCCTTTTATCTTTAGTGTGATTTTTAATGATTTTTAGGGTCTTAATTTGAGCAGAATCCTAATTATGGGGAAATCCATTATCCTACATCTTATTTCCTATAATCCAAAAGTAAATGTTTGGGGTTCCTAATTATATTGATCCAAATACTTCCCTCAGATTTTCTTAAACATTCATTACTCTCTTAAATCAGACATTTAAAAGATGTTTCTAATGGAATTCCTAAATTTCCACCTTTACTTAAGAGCTGTTGACACATAAAAACCCAACCTTCAAAAATGAAGTTAATTTTGAATGCTATTTTATGTTTTTAAGTATACCCTAAATACAAAACTTTAAAATTATGATTTAAAAATATTTCTTTTCTTACAAAAATATTCAAATGACTCATGAGTGACAAAGCCAGGTATTCCAAATCAAAAATCCTTTGTAAAATATGAAGTAAAATTGTGTGCTTTTTTTCATTCCTGAAAAACCTCAAAAATCTTAAGTAGAGAATAGAGAGATTGATCTAATCTTATACCACCTTCCCAAGTTTCAAACAAGTATGAATAAAATGTTTCTAAATTATAGCTGTATCCTTAGTAATGCTACCACAGCATGAAATTATCAAAGAGGTAGAACTGGTTCTCTAAGCACATAAGACAAGATCAGAGTTTAAAGAGGAAAATTTTACCTAGTAATTCTCAGGGCAGTTTGTGTGTCCATGTTTTTAAGGCTTCTCACAGAGAGCCATATATAGTAATACAATCAAATACACAAAAGACATAAAACCCTAGAAGAACACACCAAACTCATTATTTTTAATGTTCTAAAATGAAAAGCATGAAGTCCACAGCAGGCACTTCTTCAGAATTGAAAGCTAGACAACTGCCACAAAAGATTTTCTGATATCAGCTACAACCCGTAAGTCAAAATATTTAAAGGTTTGTTTTTTCTACTGTGTTCAGTCTTTTAAAAACTAATAGTCTGTGCACAGACTCTGGAAGGAGATATCCTGGGTTCAAACCCCAGCTTTACCACTCACTATGACCTTAGTCAAGTCATTTAACCTCTCTGTGCCTCAGTTACCTCTTCTATAAATACACCTGCCTCAGTGGGTTGTTTTGAAGATTAAATGAGTTAAAAAATATAATATGCTTAGAATGGTGCCTGGCACATAAGAAGTACCATAGGAGTGTTAGCTAATAATAATAACAACAACAATAATAATACACATTACATATGAGGATCAGGTAGTAGAACCATAAGTTTAACTATCATTGTGGGGTTTTTATATGCCAATGTGGAAAAAAAGTGTTCCTAAAAAGAGAGAAGTATGTAACATTGAAATCATTTTGGAATACCCTGAATCATTCCTTTGTTCAACATTTATATTACAACTCACTGGAATTGAACAAGCTGTAACCAGGGAAGAGGGCAGAGCAATCTCTCCAATTGCAAAAATTACACACATAAGAGCCACTTCTGATCAAGAGATCCACATTGACTAGATTTTCCCCTCAAAAATTCTGGATGTAGTCATTCAAACTAGGCAAATTATTTATCCATAAGCGATTTGAATATAATGTAGGATTGCTAGCTAGAAGAATGGTAGTTAGTAGCAGCTTCAGTTAAAGGTAGCCTCAACACACACTCTAAAAGTCAAAGTCTATGACGGCATTTCCCACAGAATTGAAGGTATGGTGTAAAGATGTTTTCAAAATTCACCCTGACCCGGTCAATCTTGTCCTCACCTCCAACATTACCCAATAGAAAAACCTACCTAGTTTTCCTCTACATGACTCTTTCTGCAGAACATTTTAAAAGATGTTACTCTAATCAACAATTTCTAATAAGTAGCTAGATGGAATTGTAACCATTTGCCTACTCACTTCAGGTATACATGAGAGGAACCTAGACTCAACCATTAAAGTCTATATTATGTTATATAGAAACCAATTTAATTCAACAATTTCATATCTTCCTGAATACACTTTTCTCACCTTCTTTTCTCATACCTCACAATCTATTTATAGATGTGAACTGGTATCTACAAAAAATCATTACAGACTTTTCAATAGTACCCTCTAACGCAAGGCTTTGGGATACACAATATTTATGCATTTGAAGACAGGCACTCTGTGTTCAAACATCTCTCAGTCTCTCCAGTTAGGCTACTATTAGCTATTCCAGAGAAGCAAATTAATAATTATTGTGGGTTTGAAAAGAGACTTCCGATCACAATCAGGTCTTTCTCCTGAGGTTAAAAGCCAACCAACGTGTGACGCCTATGATGTGAACCTGAGTGCCTCTCCTAATGAGTAATGAGTAGTGTTAAATTACAGGTTACTACCAATTCCTTACACAAAAAGCTTCATATCCAGGTTGGATGAGGTCTTATAAAAGTGGCTATTAACAACAGACAAATCAATGAAACCTTTGGCTAAACTGATATCATTCTTGTTTCTCTATTTCATTATTGGTACATGGTACTGTGCAGATGTGTCTGACATAGATTAATATTTTAAGGGTATCCAATACTTTGGTATTCTTCCACATTAATCTTTTGCATTTTGTTACATGTAATTCTTTTCCCACAGCTCTAATTTTAGATATAGTTAGTTCACTGGAATTCATCTTTTCCCATATGAAGACTGGTCACAGTTAATGTCTAATGGTTTCCCCTTAATCTTTTTTTTCTTCATAAAGAAACATATGGATTATGTTATTAACTGTTGGTTTTACTCTCATGTTTCATTTTGATATCAAACAGTTAGAGAAAAGGTATCCTACACTACTTGTTCCCAGAGCTAA
>PVKH010029207.1:0-12697 GCA_004027955.1 Chaetophractus vellerosus | reverse complement strand
AATGTAAGAGTTAAAATATATGAGAAGATTTTATGTTAAGCAGTCCACTTCACAGTCCAGTTGCCTTCACACTGATGCACCTAAGACCACTGTCCCCCAGGCTCCCAGAAAAGATCACCCGGACAGGCTCTCATCCCAATCAGCCGTCCTCTGCTTGAGCACCTAAACTGACACCATCTTGCTCTCTTCTCCCCTCGAAGAAAAGACTTTAAAGGAGCTTCAAAATTCAGAAGTCATATAATAAAGTGCATATAATAAAGAGGTTGTTCATGTTTAATTTAGCTATGTTAGGATTTATTGAGCACCAATTAGATGTCAAATACTCTGCTGGGTGATTCATAAATGAAAGTGAAGAAGATAAGGGAAAGAATGCAAAAAATAGAGGTCATACATTTTTACACTGCCCAATAAGTGCTATGAAATATTTAAAGGAATGTACCAAGTATTATGGGAGCCCATAGAAGGTAACACAAAAGAGGATTTTGTTTGGGGAAAAGAAGTGGGGACTGGAATAACAAGCCAAATGAAAAGAACATATAAAGTTTGTGTATGCACTGGGGGAAAGTAGGACTGTGTGGGTTCAGAACAGAGGAAAGGGTTTGAATAAGAAAGGGATGATGCGCAAAAGGGAGAATGCAGTAATATTGAGCTGTATTGGTAGAAAGTCATTCCATGGCCATGAACAAACATTCTTTTCTCAATAAACTGAAAATGCCTGTTTTCTATTTTACCCCATCTGGAAATGGAAGCTTTGAAGAAATGGCCTCCAAAGTTCAAAAAGAGAGAGTTACTTTTGCTAATTGCCTGCAACAATGATAATTAGGATCTTGGGTTTTAACTCCTTTTTGAAATATAATCTTACATTATTTTTGCCAACAATATTCTTTCTTTAGAAACAGCCTGATGACAAGTACTGTACAGAGATATAATAAGCTTGATAATATCAAATTCCAAGATGTTATATTTGATTCCCAATTTAAATGAGTACTAGAAACAATTACCTGTTTATTTCATTTGATATTAAGGGTATTTAACTAAATCTATCTTCAGTATTGAAATGAGGTAGATCTGAAGTATTAACACCATACAAATCAAGCAAACCTCAAGTAAGGACTATGGAGTTTGTACTCTCTTGGTGAAGTAAATATGAATAAAAAATATCCCAATTTTTTAGAACTTTTTTTCTTTAGTCTACTTTATGACACAATAATACTTTATCTTATAATTTTTATAAAGCAAGAACCCTATACCCCCTAAATGTTTAACCAAATAAGCTTCCTGGTATACCTGCTTTGATGAAAAGGATAAAAATGTACAGAGTGCTTCATAAGTTTTCCTACAATAACAGCAAATGAAACTATCAGGTTAAAATTTAAAAGTTCTGTGCATAACAGGATCAAATTTAAAAATATCTCATATAGCTGTTGGCAAAGTGAGAAGATGATAGGTAAATATGGTAAGCCAAATAATTAAATGAGTTATCCTTTGTTTTGAGAAAAACACTTTCCACCTCATAGAAACAAACAAACAAAAATATTAGCTCCGGTTAAAAAGTTAGAAAGAGATGTGGATTACTCATTACATTTAAATCTTTCCATGAACTAAATGCAAACATATCAAGGAAGTCTAGTTAGCCAGTTCAAAGGCAGAAATATAAATTTTCAACTCTTACTTTAAAGTTAAATTATTTTAAAGACAGACTGTTACCACCCAAGTGGGCTCATTGCCTGATGCATATAGAATTCAATGCCCTGACACCAGGATTTCAAGAAAAGAAAGAGTTTATTACAAGGTAGCTCAGGAAGGAGACAGGAGCAAGCTCAGATCTGTCTCCCCTAGCTGAAAAGTTTTGGGATTTTTATAAGGTTTGGAGAGGGTTGGCCCAGGGGAGTGACATAGGATGGAGTGAGATGAAATGCGTCATCCAGTGTTAGGTGGAACATGCCCTGTTAAGCGTCATGCTAGTTCATGCATCGTGTTCAAAAATGGCAGCTTAGCATGATAAATGGGTGTGATTTTTACTATTATAATTAAGTATAGGTAACTTCAGGGCAGGGCTTCCTCTGTCTATGCTTGTCCCTGTGCCTAGAACTGATAAGAACCAGCTTTAGCAGGTGCTGCAGGGGAAGAGGGAAACAGGAACTCATCTTGCAGTGAAACAAGCTTCTTATGAGTAAACATAAGGAGGTGGGAGTTTTTGGAAAAAGGTAAATGGCAACTCCAGAAAGCTAATAAGAGTGGGATTAGTAGGTGGTGGTTTCAGGATTTGCAATAAACAGGTTTCCCATAAACAGCCTTGTTAATCTCTGCTACTCAAAAAGATTTGGCCCTTTCTCCATAATACCTCTCTGTTTTTAATTTACATGAGTTCCTCTCCTTTGTAGCAATTCAGATTGTTGGTTGAGTTGAATGCATGGGAGGTTTTATTGGTTTGCTCTTAATTTAATATAAAAATATGCTTGGAATTTTTCTTCAAGAGAGAATTCGTATGAAAAATAGAACTGGCATAGAAGAAATTGGCAACAACAATTAATGGGCTCCTCCCAACACAATACAAAGTAATCATCTTTCTTATAAAAGCTTGAGTTTTTCTTTTAGTGCACTTAATTACCTAAGTGACATGGGGATTAGAATTTCTCATTCACTTTGAATTACTGATGCACCTGTCTCTTTGGTGAATTAATGCAGGAGGAAGCCTTGACAGCCCTTTATACCCCAGTGAATAACAATCCTTACCAAGTCTGATTAAAGATTTTAAATAATGTTGCTAGAGCCCTAAGTACTCCTGTGCACTTGTACACCATGCATTATCAATCCAATTTTGAGAAAACTACTTTGCATAATTGTGTTCTTATTTCAATACAATACTGGTATTTGATTTTTTAAATAACATGTAATTGGTTTTTGGTATGTAGCTAGTTATCACCTGATAGAATGGGAATATTCATAGAGACTAACTCTTATAAAATTTTTAACTTTTAAAATTAGTATATTTTTCTTTTCTGACAAAAAATAAAATAACACATTATTTCTTCCAGAAAATAAGTTTGGAATGAGGCAGCAAATGAAAATAAAACCAAAGATAAAAAAAATACACTCAGGAAGAGAGGGCACAGAAAGGTGCTTGCAAAACAAATGCTCATGATAGAATAATTTTTGTATTTTCAACATAGCATAAAGACTGAAATGTTTTTTTTTTAAGATTTATTTTTCTTTATTTATATATCCCCCCCTTGCTGCTTGTTCTTGATGTGTTCATTGCTTTTGCGTTCTTCTTTGTCTGCTTGTCTCCCCATGCTGCGGCATCCCGCAGAATCAGCTCACTACACGGCGGCTTGTCCTGCCTGCAGTGGCTTGCCTTCTCGAGGCAGCCAGCCTTCTTGAGGAGGCCCCAGGAACCAAATCCGGGGCCTCCCATGTGGTAAACCAGGGCTCTACCAATTGAGCCACAGCTGGTTCCCTGAAATGTTTTTTGATTTAGTATGTTCTAGTGAAAGCTAACATCATAAGTTTTTTTTGCATTAAAACAATTATTTTCTTCTGGTCAACACACAAGGCAATAAAACAACATTTACTTATACTCTGAAAACACTATGAAAATAGAAACTCATTTTTATTTTTATTTATTATATAATTTTTCTTTTTTAAAAAAAGAGCTTTAGATTACATAAATGTTACATTGAAAATATAGGGGAATCTCACATACTCCACCTTCTCCCCCTCCCACATTTTCCCCCGTTAACATCTTTTATTAGTGTGGTACATTTGTTACAATTGATGAACACATATTGAAGCATTGCTACTAAGCATGGTTTATAGTTTACATTATGTTTTACACTTTTTCCATATAGAAGAGAAACTTTTTAAAAATGCACTGTTTACGAAAACTTTTGCCCTCAATAGTGTACTATGCACAACTAATAATAAATTTTAAAAAATACTAAACATGTTTATAGGGTTGTCAGCTTCTTAAATATTATAGTGGTTCATTACCCATATATCATCTTAAGTAATTCTTTGTTCTAGAAATTAATCTTTTTCACATTCTATAGTGACTGTACAATCTTGGGGCTATGTCTTCTACCTATGACAAGGATTCGTATTACTCTGCCTAATGGGGTCAGATTACGTGTACTTTCCAGGTTTCTGTGTTCCTGCTCCGTTTTGTTCTGAGTTTTAGTTTTGAAAACAGCAAACAAACTACTGCACATTTTTTGGCTTAATTACCAGAGCCATCCTAATTCCTTCTTTCCTTCTTTCAAACACGTGGCTCTTGTTTTAGATTCCTGGAACCAAATTCTGGTCCTTCACTTAGAAGCTAGGTTATCTTGGGCAAAACATGTAACCTCTCCGGATTCAGTTCCCTCCTTGAAATGATGGGAATAAAAACAATATCTAATTTATGGGACTTCAAAGAAGCTTTAGTTATATTATTTTGTAATTAACTTTCCAATTAACAAATTAGATTAACAAATTCATTTACATTGATATCTTTCCTGTCCTTCATACAAGCCAAGCCCACTCTGCTCCAAAGTCTCTGAACGTCCTCTTTCATGTATCCAGAGCATTCTTCTCAGCTTGTTTTCCATCCTCTTTCATTTTTTAATGGAATGTTACTTTTTCAGTGTAACCTTCCTTGGTCATCCTATTTAAAATTCTATTGTAACTTTCATACTCCCTATTACTCTCGCCTACTTTATTTGCATTGCTAGAACTTTTCACCAGCTAACGTCATATAGTTTGTCTGCCTTTTTATCTATATATCTATCTAGCTAGACACTAAGGCATGGATTTTTAATCTATTTTGCTTACCACTGTATCTCTAGTGCCTAGAACAGTGTCTGGCATAGTGGACTCAATAAATATTAGTTGCATGAAGGAATTGCACAAGTTCTCTGTTAACTCAGAAGTGCATCTGTGCCCTGGGTCCCACTTAATAGTTTAGAATGTCTTCTTCTGCACTGTTTTACTTTTTAAAAAAAGTGCTAATGGGGTAGGTAATGACTTCGAATAGTATAGTCTCTAACTTTTATCATTGGTAATATGCCAATTTCATTGTGCTCAAGAATTTTGAAGTTATTGGCTTGTATGGAAATACAGAGGTAAAATAATTTGCTTAAGAGTGGTAAGTGATGGAGCATGGTTTTGAACTTCATTTATTTTTAATTCCAAAGCCAGTCTTTCACTTGATCCAGAATTTAAATCCTAGTTTGGACTCAATGCCCATGATTTTCCAATTATACTATACCACCAACCTAAAAGGTTTTTATTTTGGCATTTGTTATAGTTTTTCTATTTATTGTATTATATAGCATGAGATAGAATAAGTGATTTGCCAAAGCCCAAATGGTAAGTGAAAAATTATACTGGATCCCAGACCCCATAAGCAACTATGACAAATTCCAAGATCTTTGATTCTCAGTCCAGTGGTCAGGTTTTGCTGCAAAGCCATCATGAGCCTCTAAGAGCCATTACATGTTTTGTTAGTTTGTTTGTTTTTGTTTATTATTATTATAGGAATAATGGAAGTGCTCTAAGAATAATTGAAGTGGTGATGCACAAATACATGGTTATACCGAATACCATTTTTTATACACTTTGGATGGATTTATGCTTTATTAATATGTACCAATAAAATTGATTTGTTAAAAAAAGAGTCATTACCAAGAACTATATCAGCTATTGCATTATTCATTTGTCCTTTCTTCATGCAGAATTATCTATGCCTCCTTTATACTCACCCTCATGTTTTATTATGCAGATTTAGAAAAATTTGTCTTCCTAAAGTCCTGAAAATGATAAAATATTCCAGAAGAGTCAAAACTTCATTGTTAAAAATCCTCAATTATTTCTTTATATTTATTATTTTTTAGGATATGATTTATGCAGTTTCCAATAGTAGAATTAGGTTGAAATGAATTTTGGTATAATTAGCCTCTAGAGACTATAAGTAGCCAACAAAATATGGGCCCTGAAATAGTTAAATATGAATACCACCAAAGACTGCTTTTAAGTGCTGTGTTTTGTGATATTACTCAGGAGATGTCATGACATCCATATTTCCTGCTGGAAGATCTATTTCAGGTCATTTTCCAATAAGTGTTTCTTATCCTACCAAAAACATTGAAAATACCCTATATTTTTGTTCTGCACAGATATAGAGAACATAGTTATATAATATTAAGCTCTTAAATTAGAGAAAAGAATTGTAGTGCTCTATACAGAGAGGAATCCACTCCCAGCTCATGATCATTAAATTATGGACCTTTTCAGGGATGACTGGATGAAATCAAAGCCACCTGTGATCCATTATTATTAGAGGTTTTGCTGAAAGTTAAAAATTTAAATAAGCCACAGGAGGTGGCTAAGGATTCATTCTAGGGTTATCATAAAGTAATTTGATACAAGAAATTGTCATCACACCAGAGCCAGGAAGGTGATTAGATGAATATGAGGGATACAGTGGATGAGGAATGGAGCTGGGATAAGGAAGAGGAAGACACATCTGACTAGAAGAAAGACAATTCTCTTGGCTATATATAGTGAAACATTACACTGTCCCTTTATAATGCTTTGTCTGGGTGCATATTTTAGCTATCTTTGGAGAATGTGTGCATAGTTCCCATTGTTAATGTGGCTTACTCACTTAAGATGAATATTGCCTTTAAGATTGCACACACACACACATAAATATATATATTTATGTGAAGTTATAAAACCATTTCTGGTGTTGCTATAGAGGTTGGTTCTTCCAACATGTTGTGTAGAGTGAGATAAAGATCTCGAGCCCTCAAGAAATGTTAAACGAGACAATATATAGCTATATAAATTTCTTGGAACACAATAAGCATTGGACAAATGATGCTTATTGTACATCAAAATTTGAAATACAAAATTACATTTTCCTGTATAAGAATAGCTAGTAATAGCTAAGGTTTATTTATTCAACGTGTATTTTTTGAGCCTTCAATACTGTTTTTTATTTGTTTTTTTACCTTTACCATCCCTTCATGTACAACTAGTTTTATCTGGTTATATTTTGGAAAGGGTACTGTTTTACTATGCCTACCACTGTACTAATTACTTCATATGAATTATCTCATGCAATCATTACACAACTCTAAGATTCTAGATGGAAAAACTGAGGCACACATTTCAAATTCATACACCAAATTAGTGGCAGAACTGAGGTTTGAAGATAGGTCACCCAGACTCAGTTGCCCAAGATTCAAACCAAGGAATCAGGGTCTACTTCCTCTTTACAATTATACCTCATGCAGATAGCACAGACCTGTAATAGCTTTGGGTTCTTCAGTACATCAATTGCAGGGAAATGCTATGTTATATAGAAGCTCATTGAAAAAGTCTATAGCCCATTACTAATGCCCAGTAATTATTTTCAAATATTGTTGAACTAATTGAATCCCTAAACACATAGCAAAGGTATTTTACAATTTTTCTGATTTAATAATTTCCTGAACAAGTGAAACTCTGGTTTAGAGGTTAACAGTTATTTCATAAACAAATTAAATAAATGTGCTTTCAAATTCTGAAAAAAAGGAAAATATTCTGAACACCCTGGAAAAAAAAAGAAAGATTGGGAAGACATGGTGTGAAAATAGAAGGGAAAATAACTCAATATGTATTCAAGAAATTTTGAAATGATAAAATGTGAGTATATTGAATTCAATGAAATAGATTATTGCAAAAGTTTTGAAAAAAAAAAGTACATAGAGATAAATCTGTGAAGTTTGAGAGATTTTCCCATAATTTTGTTCATTTATGAAGGAATAGCTCTAGTAACTCAGAGACTGCAAACTCACCACTATAAAAGTCAAAGGAATCCAGCAGGCCAGATCATCACTCTGAAGTATAAGAATGGATAAACTCATTTTTAAATGAAAGAGCAATCAGTCCCTTCCATACTGTGATTAACACTGAATTAAAATGTCATATATCTGTAAATTTTTTTTTAAAGATTTATTTATTTTATTACATATCTCCCCTTCCCCCCCACTGCAGCGATGCGCCGAGACTGGTCACTGCGCAGGCGCGGCTTTCCCCACTTGTGGGCGGCTTCTGCTTCCGTTCATGGCCGGCTTTCAGTTCGCGGGTGGCTGGCTGCGCTCCATTCGCGGGTGACCTGCCCTGCCCGTGGTGGCTTTTGCCCTGTCCGTGGCAGTTTTTTGCCCTGCCCACGGCGGCTCTGGCCCACCCATGGCGGCTTGCCGTTCTCAAGGCGGTCTGCCCGCTAGGAGAGGTCCCTGGGAACCGAACCCGGGGCCTCCCATGTGGTATGCCGGCACCCTATCCACTGGTCTATCGAGCCGGCCCTATCTGTAAATTTTTGAAAACTAATTAATCAATTCAGATAAATATAATCAAACTGTGGCAATGGAATGGGTAGAGTGAGAAAGTGCATGGTGGAAAAGCAGTTATGCTGACAATTCAATGTTGTACAGGCCAAAGGAATTGTTTTTTTCTTAGCTGATCATATCTAATTTTTCAAGTAGTTTATTAATCTTGCTTAACATTAATATAGCTCTAGGGAACTATATTTTGTAGAAAATACAAATCACACACACAAAAAACTCTGAAATTCCAGGTTCTGTATGTGACCAAGAAGAGAAGGTATCTTTGCACAATTTTCTTAAACTCTCTCAACAAAGCCTTTTAAGGCAATGAAGGTCACAACTCTAACAGTTAACTCAACTTTGATTTTTAATTCCTTTACTCTAGGTATAGAAAAGCACAGTGCTTTAGAAATTGGTCATGTAAATTTGACATTAATTGCCATAAGATTTTCCTGAAAATTTTGTTTTAAGATTTTTTTTTCTCATAAATTTGTTAAGTGAAGATTTAATCTGACTAGGGAAAGCCCCTCTAAATGTGGAAGAGTGCAATGACTGAAATAAATTAAACATTTTTTACTCCTGTAACAAGATAAGACAAAATGGATATGAAAAAAATGTACTTAATAATACCCTAGCTAGAGAAACTGGTATCACAATGCTAATTAAACTCATATGTTTGGAGGAACTTCAAGGATTCCCAGAAATCAAAGCACAATTTATTGAATAACGACAGACGATGACATGGTAGAAAATATGAAGAGACAAACAAAAAATGTTCTAGTGTCAAATTTTATTTTTGGATGACTGAATTCAACAATGACAAGGTAAAATCTCTCTTTTTCTAATCTTCTGTTTATTTTTCAAATCACCTAAGTATGTTTCTTAATAGAATTTATTTAATAAATGTCTCTCATGTATATGCAAGTTTCTCTTCCTTTAATATGCTAAAAATTTGGTAATATTTTGATTTAAAGGCATCAGAATTGTGAATGTAGCTAATACAAACTGAGCTGCACACTTGAAACTGATTAAAATGGGAACTTTTGAGTTCTACATATATTACTATTAAAAAGATATATATATATATGCACACACACACACATATGTATAGTAGGGAGTTTAATCCATTCTCAATTAGATTAGCCAGCACATATTTCTCATGCTACTAGTACAAAGAAATGGGATACCAGATCTATGCTTTCTGAAAAAGGACATTGGAGGCAACAGGCAACAATGACAGTACATACAAAATGAGAGGTCAAGGCAAGTAGAGGTTTAGAATCAGGTACAGAAGAGAGCTGAGAAAACGGGGTCAAAATAGAGAAGAATTAGCTCAAAACTCTAACACAGTGTGAAAAACACTCATTACATGAGCAGAAGTTCCAAACAAGGAGATAGAAGGAACACGAATCATAATATCAGAGGAAAGAAATAAGAATATAGAAAGGAATAAAAGGAAGGTGGGAAAGAACACAGGTCAGGTGGAGACTGAAAGATACTATTGCAGAAAATTTCTCATGCAATTAATTAGTGGGTTTTGGGGGGTAAAAAACAAGCAAACAAACAAATACTAGTCTGGAATCTCCAGAAACTGGTAGTTGGAGCAGTTAGGAAAATCCTTGGAGATAAGAACTATGCCAAAGTCCACTTAACTTAGGGGCATATTTATCACAGTGCTTGCCATATAGCTAGTGCTCAGTAAATAGTTGTTGAACAAGTGTCAAAACCGTGGACTGCTTGATGTCAGTTTATCTCGTATATCACTGCATTATTTGCAGCCCCCAGACTGAGCTTATCACAGCTCAGTGAGTATTTACTGCAGGGATGACTGTGCTGGCTATCTTCAAATATTGTCATGAAAGATTAATTCCACACGGTTTTCAGGGTATCAATCTGTCCTTAGTCTGCTCTGAAATTATTTACAAGATTTATAAATCAGCTCAATTTGCTAATTTCTACCAAGTGTTCAATTCTTAATAACCTTCTATTGAAAATCTGGTTGTCAAAAACATATTTAATTTTCACTGACTCTTTAACACCTTAGGGTTATTAGTCATGCTGTTTATTAGATAATAAAATTAAATTATAGAATAACTATTTTCTACCTGAAAATTTTATTTTCTAACCCTCCTATAATTGCCTTAGAGCTGGGGCTTTTTGTATTCTAAAGTTTTATTGATTGTAAATAATTTCCTATATTGGAAAGTAATACCACTTAGAAAATTAAACCCAGAATCATATTTGAGCACTCGCTAGACAATTTTAGGGCCATGCCACAAAGTGAGGTCAAGTCATGGACTCAATCTCCACCCTGGCCAGTTAGTGTTACACTATATCCTCATCCCAAGCATCAATTAAGCAAATATGTATTATTTGCCCCAGATAACTCAAGGTAGAGAGTACGGATGAAAAGAATAAAAACCCATTCTTACTAAAAGGAAAACAATTCAAAGATGATGTTCTATTGATGTTGGGGCAATAGCTTCCTTTAAGTAAATGAAATACAGCATATAGGATGTGTATATTTGTCCTCTTTCCACTGATCTATCAATTAACTGATAGACCTGGGTACATTAAGAAATAGAGGACTCAAAAGACTGGAAAATAATAACAGCTTTTTTCTTCTAACTAAACAAATAATGCTATGAACTATTGAAATTATTTGGACGCATACTCTCTTTTACATTAAGAAACATAAACTTTGATAAATTTATTTTACAAAACTCTGTCTGACTTTTTAAATTTGTTTTACACCCTCCAAAACAATGAAGTTTGCTTGCTAAAGAATTATTAAAGCGTCTTTCTCCGTCAAATATTCTAATACTTTCCTAATTACAATACTCAACCCAAAGGTATGATTATATTCTGCTAACAGTCCCTAATTAAGATGCTAAAAATTATTCCAGTTCCCTTATTCTTTAATTCTATATAACACTCTGACTTTTACCTTATGACAAGACATACGAGAAGATCTGACGGTGAGACAGGAAGGGCAAGCTGGCTACATGTAAGTCACCTCGTCTGTGCCATAAGTGTCCTTTGCCAGCCAACAAAGGCATGGTTTACTGAGCATTGGGCAATTACATGTCAGGCATTACTTTCAATGTGCAATGAGCCATTTTGTAATATGAAAACAAATGATTCACTGGTAAATAAGCCCAGAAAATCAAATAAACCAAACCTGGCGGTACTCTGTAAGTGGCTCAGGTAGAAAAGGCAATATAGCATGCCATATTATTAATTTTAATTAGCAGGTAGAATGGACTGAAAAGAAATGAAAAGGAGTTTCCTTTCAACCTTCATACAAAATAGCAATGTTTTACAAACAAAAAGTTTTAGTAGAGTGGTTAATATTTGTTTATTTGTGAGGCCTGTTTATGGGTCATGTAATAACCTGACATAATCTGTTTTATCTCTCTTTTTTGTCTCTGTTTCTCACCCCCCCCCCTTTTTCTTTTCCCTAATTTAGCTAGAAAGGGGGGTTTGGAATCTGTGTTTCTTTATTCGTCAGTGACATTGTAAAGGTCTTTCTTTATGGTGTAAGAGTACAAGTTTCTGATATCAAAAAGTTCATACATTCTGGTGTCTACTCTGAACTTTGAAGGCAATTTTGCAAACAAGGCATGTGACTGGCACTCTGAATATATTATACCCTGAACCTGTTTCACTATCTCTTTGGGGGAAAATCTAGTAATTTAAATTTTCCAATAACTAAAATGGAGCAGCTACCCACATCGGTAACCAAATCCAAACAAATCTACTGCCTTAAAGGGAATAACCATTTCAGGAGTGGTTACTGTGGCAGATTAAATATAGCTGCAAAATTTTGACCACCTCTACCATCCAGAGGTGGAGATTTTCTCTCCACTCTCTGAATCTAGCTGGGCCAATAGAATGTGGTAGAAATGATACCATACTAGCTACAGTCTAGGCTCTAATAGGACTGATGGCTTCACTAACTCCTTGGAAGCCAGCCGCCATGTAAGAAATCAAACTACCCTGAGACTGCCATGCTGTGAGAAGCCCACACAAGTCACACAGAAAGGAAGGATACATGGAGAAGCTTCGAGTTACCAGGCATGTGAGAGAAGCCTTCTTGGATCCTCCAACCTGTGAGCCATCATCTGAGGCCAGGGGAGTGAGTGACTCCCACCAACTTCAAGCACCAAGCAGCACACCTATGGCGCCAATGGGGCTACAGCTGTTTGAGCCATTCCAGCTAAGGCTCCTGACAGTGTGAGATAGAAGGGAGCCTTCCCCACTCTCCAAATTTCTGACCCTCAAAATCAGAAGTATAATAAATGTTTGTGTTTTTTTGTTTTTTGTTTTTTTTGTTTGTTTGT
>PVKH010029206.1:0-12696 GCA_004027955.1 Chaetophractus vellerosus | reverse complement strand
ACTCACCCAGGACAACTAACGGGGAGGAGATGATGGACAAACAACATACCAAGGAACCAAGAGTGCCTACAACTGCAAGCAAGAGAGTCCCATCAATTGGATGTATGGGATCTACACCCCCCTCAGTTAATGGTGGAATGGGCATCACTATCCCAGAGTCCTCAGGATTGAGAAACGAACTATGGACTAAAACTTACTAGTATTCAACTATAGACTACTTGTGATTCTAGCAATGGAAGAAAAATACCTTTGTTGTGAAGGCAATGGATGTTCTGGGGTTAGGGAAAGGGAAAAACAGGTGTACTAGTGGAGTATTTTCAGGACTTGGGAATCATCTGAATGACATTACAACGACAGATACAGGCCATTATATATCCTGCCATAACCTACCGAGTCGAATGGAAGAGAGTGTAAACTACAACGTAAACTATAATCCATGCCTAGCGGAATGCTCCAAAATGTGTTTATCAATTGCAATGAATGTACCACACTGACGAAAGATGTTGCTAATGTGGGAAAATGTGGGAGGTATGGGGAGAGGGGCATATGGGAATCCCCTATATATTCTCTGTAACATTTATGTAATCAAAGTATCTTTTAAAAAATAAAAAAGTGGGGGGAAAATAAGTTAATATACTTGCATTTCAGCTGAATCCTTTCCTTGATTTTAAGCTTTTCAAGGTCAAGTGTACAGTAGCTTTTCCTCCAGGGCTAGTTTAGCCTTACTCCCAAGGTGTGAAATTTCTGGGGTCTCTAATGAATTCCCCAAGTGTATTCAACCAGGCCTTTCTATTCTGATTGGCTGGAACTTGAGCATCCCCCAGCCCTATGTGAGCTCTGGTAATTTTTCAGCTTACAGCTCCTCTATAATTGTTCACTGCCTGACATCATGGAGTCCCACTTTATAAGTGTAAAGTTTAGCAGTCAGTCCAATGGCAAGCAGATCCTTAGGTAGATTTCTGGAGACTTTTCTCTGCATAGCTACCTCTTCTCTGGTATTTTTCCCTGAAAATTTGAGTTGCTTCAACCTCCCTACACTTCAATCTCTCACTCCTCAGTTAAGTGAGACCACTGTGTCTTGTTTGGTTTCTCTCAACCTGAACCAGTCTGGAAAATGCTGCCAAGCCAAGATTCACCTCATTTGCATCTCTTCTCTAAAAGATCACAATCCTACACTGCCTATTGTTTAGGGTCTAAAAATAGTGGTTTTCTACGTATTTTCCACTTTCCTAGATGTTTATGGTGGGAGAGCTAAAGAGGCTCTCACAAGGTCAGAAGCAGAAGTACATAGATTATTTTAATTTAGCCTTTTAAAAAACACATAGGCACTCCTGATCATATTTGTATAATAAGCACTGTCAAGTTATATGTAACTTATAACAAAAATAAAACAGCCTAAAAAATTCTCCATAAAAACTGGTAGCCAAAGTAAACTTTCAATTTTGAAGAAAACATTTTAATCCCCATTATGCCCCAAATTAGAAAAGTGATATGACCTACTTACTTTAAGACTTTCTCATTTAGAAAATTATAATTCTCTAATTGGACATTTCTTCCCCAAAAAGAAATTGTTCATTCTTTTCAGTTTGAAAATGTATTCATCTAAATTTCATCAGTTTTTCTCAAACAACAATGAATGTTAAAACAATAATAATTCAAGTTATTAGAATTATTATTATGTGTGGATCAAAATATAAGTAACCACTAAGTCAATGTATTAATCAATACACAGTAACAACTAACAATTAGTGCCTTTAGTTTATAAACAACTTTTATTTTTCACTCTTTTATTAAATATTTAAAATGTGATGAGGCACGTACACATTATTAATAACATCTCTACTTTTCAAATAAACTAAAAAGGTGAATTATTTACCCATGGTCATATAAGTAATGTTACACCCTGGACATGAACTGGGGATTTCCTATGTCAAATCATGTTAACTTACTTTCACTATAATAGCAACCCACCCTCTCTCAGGTAAATGAAATGTTAAACATCAAAAATATATAATATAAAAAAGTACTAGAAAAAGCCTGAATTAAGAATTATTTAAAGAGATTTAAAGAGGAAAGAAGGAAAGTTTAGAAATGTAATACATTTCATAAGCTTACTTGTTCCTGTAATGTATGGTTTTTTTCTTGTAACTGATTAAGAACGGCAGTCTCTCCTTCACCAGCCTGAATTTTTGCATAAAGATCTTCTCTTTCCTTTTCTAGTAAGGAAATATTTTCTTTACTCTTCTGTAATAAGGCTTCAAGGTTTTGGATCTTTTGGTCTTTGTCACCAATTTGGCGTAGTACTTGCTCCAAATCATTCTGCAAAGAATTGAAAACTACTATCTTAAGTATAGAAAATTTAAAAAGTTATTCATCGAGCATAAAATGACTGATAAATTTTATGACTCAAACTCTTATTCTTACATATTTAAGCTAATTATTACATTTTAACACGGTAAATTCAATTAAATAATTAGAACTATATATTTAACAACATAAATCTACACTCTTAATAATAAAGTAGAATTTAACAAACAGCCTTCAATTAACCACATTCTTTTTCTAACACTCTGACCTCACTTTCTACTATTCTCCTCCTTCTTCAATCCATTTTATACACATAGGACTCCTCATTATTCCTTAATCACACCCGGCAAACTCCCACCTCAGAGTCTTGGCACTAAGTGTTCCTTCTTCCTGGAACTCTCTTCCCCTACATGGTTCACTTCTTCTTCAAATGTTTACTCAGATGTCAACTTCTCAATCAGACCTATCCTGACCATTTACATTTAAAATTGTAACCTTTCCCAATGTACCTATCCAGATTATTTTTTTTCCTTTCGACAGCATTTATCTTCTAACAAGCTACGTAACTGATTTATTTCATGTTTATCTGCCTCAGCTCCCACTCCTACCCTCTATTATAATGTATGCTCCACAAAGGTGGGGGTTTTTGTCTGTTTTATTCACTGATATATTCAGGATGCCTGTCACATACTCTCAAATATCTGATGAATAAACAGAAAAATGAATGCTCATGCTCTAACACACATCACTCATACATGCTCACTTCAGTACACAGTAGGACCCTTCTACTGATCCCTAGACATAAAAGGATTCCTCTTTTCTCCCTTTACCAAGGGCTTACTGTTACACAGAGCACAATGCAGTAGCCCACATCCAGAACAATGCCTGTAGACTTTTTCGAGCTACCTGACCCAGAATCTTTGCCTCTGCCCCAATCATTTTAAGAGGGCCTCTATCCAGAACAAGGCTCTAACCAGTTACTCTATAACTTTATAGCAGCCCTTATGACTTTGCTGAGACAAAGCCAGAAACCCCCTGGGGCCCTCAGTGATCTCTACCAATATTAAAATATTTGAGATCAATCACTTTCAAATATGTTTCTCATCCCTCTAAGCTTCAATCACTAAATGATAAAAGGCAACTCTTTGCTCTCATCCTCTGTTCCTGCCACTAATAACCCCTAGTTCCACATTCCATTAATCTTTTGGAATCACAGTTCCAGGCCTAAGCTTTTTCCCAGTAGAGTCACTCTAATTTCCATGTCTTAATTGAAATCAGGTTTTCCCCTTACAGATGCTTACTCCCCCCTCAACCCTCTCTAGGTCAGTAAGTCGACAAGCAGGGAAGTCGACATTTTCCTGGTTGTTCACCACCTTTACTCTCTTCCATGTGAAAGCTTCATGCCACTCTGACGAATATGCCATTCACTTATTCTACCCTCTACTCTTATTGCTATTATCTATCTAACTCCTTCATTCACTGGCAACTTCATATCTGATTTAGTTTTTCTTTCAATCCCTGAAACTTCTTCAAATTTCCTGGAATATTCAAAATACATAAGAGAACTAAGAACATAGCCTCATCTTTTAGGTCATTTTAATTCCTGGATCTTTACTCATTCTACATTTCAATCATTCCAGGTGATTTTGTAATCACCTGAAATGGTTCCAACTGAAAAATTCCAAGAGTCCTACTCTGTGATGACAACTTCCTGATTGTCTTCTTTCATGACCCCACTGCTGCCCTTCAATGTCAAAGAGATCTTGATTTTCTTCTAGCTTATTCAGTATACACTTGGCTTCCCTTCCTGAACCTCATATATAGATATGAATTAAACTTAACTATTCTTTCAATAAAATTATCCATTTCCTTTCATCCCAAAATGTCCAAAATAGCCACACCAAAAAGTCTAATCCTATATCAATGTTGCAATCTGCTTTCTCCACTCCTACAGGTGTAAGCACTGTTAGAGAAAAATCACAAAACTCAACAGATTGAGGTCACTATTATATATTCAGAATCATCTTATCAATCCTTTTACTTGAGTGAGGTTCTCACCCTCAAACATAAAAGATTTCATAATCTCTCCAAATTCTCAAACTCTATGTACCTCACATTCAGCTAACACTACCTTCAACTTTATCCCCCCAAATTGGATTTTTCGAAATGTTCTACCTTGATTTTCTATCCTTACCTATAAACTTATATACATCCATATTTACCTCCTTTCCTCAAACTTTGGAGGATAAGTTCAAATTCAGCCCCTCTACTGTTGTCAGTGACACAATACTTTCTTATCAATCACCTCTTCTTTCAGTCATCCCTTCTTTTTCAATATCCTCAATTACTCCTTCTTTACCAGTCCCTTTTCCCTGAGACTATAAGTATGTTCAGGTCTCTCTCATTCTCAAAAACACTTCCACAGCCATACACCCCTCTAGTTCCTGCCCAGTATTATACAATTCCCGTTTAAATTTCAAAAGTAATGTATTCTTTACTTTCCCAACGTCTTCATCTCTCATACTAGTCAATTAAAAGTCTGACTTTCATCTCTATCATTTTATTGAAATTATATTTAACAAGGTCACCAATTTACTTCTTAATTGCCTAATCCAATAGACATTTTTTATTTATCACACTGGGCATCCCCATCATACACCCGCATTTGAAGTTGCTAATCACTCCCTCTTTCTAAACATTCTCTCTTTCTTTGTGCTGCTTTTCCTCTACTTACCATACCCTAAGTGCAGAATTTCTCAGAAATCTTATGTTATTGGTTGACTATTTTTCTCATTCTATACTCTCTCCCTGGCTGATCACATCTATTCAAACAATTCCATTTACCCCCTATATACTGATGTCTCTCAAAGCTACAGATTAGCATGGTCCCTTCCCCCATGCTCTAAATTAATATATCCTACAGTTGCCTCAAGAAAACATGTCCAAACCTGAACTCACTGCATTCCCCTATAAAATAACCATTTGTCTCATGTCCACCAATACAGTTCATGACCCCTCCATTTACCCTGCACCCAATGTTATCAGTCTGAAGGTCATTTCCTTTGTCCCTTACTCCCTACATCTAATAAGTCCACAAGTCTTATTTACTTTAACTCCCAAGCATTTCTCATGACCCTATGCCATTTTTTAGCAACTGCCTGAACTAAGATCCTTATTTTTCATCTAAACTATTACATATATTGTCTTTTAGCTGATTTCCTATTTCAGGATCTTTCCTCCCAAATCTAACTTTCATACAACCACAAGAATAATCTATTTACAAAGCAGATTTCACTATGGCACTTTTATCTTAAAACCCTTCAATGCCTTTCTGTCTTTAAGTATAAATATCACCAATGAAAGAAGTTGTTAATGTGGGGAAAAGTGGGAGCTGTGAGGAGTGGGGCATATGGGAATCCCTTATATTTTTATATTTTTATGTAACATTTTATGTAATCTAAGTATCTTTTATAAAAAGTAAAAAATATATTTTTTAAAAAAGGAATAAATATCACACAAGGACTTCCATAAATTTATCCCTATCTAACATTCTGGCTTCTTCTTCACTTAATCTCTTAGTTTCACTTTAAGCTCCAGCAAACCCAACATTTTAGTTTGTACTAACCTTAGTGTCCTTGTCCTTGAATTTCTACCTAGAGTATCCTTCTCACTACCACTCTCCTTGTACCTCAGGAACATTTACTCATCCTTTGGGACTCAGATTGTTACTTTTAAGAAGTTTTCCATGACTGCTCTTTTCCAGATTCTGTCTGGATTAGTTAACTGCCCTTTCTGCTATTTTATATACATACCTAGAACTATATTCATTAAACTCTTTAATGTTTTAGGACTTCTCATGTTTCCAAAATGAGGGACTTTGCTGGGTCTCTATCATCCTTTACTCACTCCTCCCAAGGGAATAAGAAGTTAACTTATTGGAAAGTTTGGAATAAGGAGCTAAGCATGTTCAACTCAGGTCCTTGCTCTTACCTCCATTTGAGAGGCAACCTGCCTATAAGAAGGTGACAGGCTGTCTTTTCCAGCTTTATCTGTGGCTGGATGATTATATTTAATTCTAGGGTACAGTATAAGAAAGCCCACTTGGCTACATAACTATGCCAAATTCTCTACCCTAGTTTTACTATTCCATTTATTTCCTACCTTTCACAGTATCACACCTAGAAAGAATTACACTATAGTCACTGTATCAAACTTCTCTCTTCCCAGTCTCTCTTGAACATGCTCCAGTCAGACTTTTGTCCCACTTTCTCTACTCAAATTGCTCTTATCAAGGTCATCAATTACCTCCATGTTGCCAAATCCAATGGGATTCTCAGTCTTCATCAAACTTGACTTCCATCCTTCCAATTTCCCAGGCCAAAATTCTTAGAATCATCTTTGACTTCTCTCTCATAATTCACAGCTAATCTATCAGTAAATCCTGTCAAGCTTTTACATTTAAAATATATCCAGAATCTGACCACTTGTTACTACTTGAACTGTTTTCACCCTGGTCCAAGCCACATGACTTCTTATCTGAATTATTATAATAGTCTTTTAACTAGTCTCTCTGCTTCCATTTGTGTGCCCCTACAGTCTACTCTCAATACGACAATACAATCTTATGAAATTATAAATCAGATCATGTCACTTCTTTGCCTAGGACCCTCCATTGGCTTCTCATCTCACTCAGAGAAGTGTCCTTAAAATGACCCACGAGGCTCTGCATGTTCTAACTCTAACCTCTGTTATCTCTATAACTGTGTCTTTCAAAACTCTTCCCATTGCCCACACCACTTCAGCCACTGACTTCCTGATGTTCTCTTATATATATATGGCTCACGCCCTCTCTTCCCTCAGGTTTTTCATCTCTCAGAGAGAACTTCCCAGACAGCCCTATCTAACATTGCAATGCTACCTCCAAACCAAGATAGTCCCTACTCTCCACCCTCCTGTTTTCATCTCCTAGCACTTATCACCATTTAATACACAGTATATTTTGCTTTATTTATCTTGGTTACTATTTGTCTTTCTCACTAAGCTCCAGAAGAGCAGACATTTTTGTCTGCTTTGTTCACTGCTGTATCCAAAAAATCAAGCAAAAAGTAGACATTAATAAATATCTGTTGATTGACTCAATAAAAGAACAAAAAAATTAATCTAATATTTTGATCTCTGTCCATCTGACTCTCATGGCACTCTCCAAACTCAGAAGAGAAAGGGAGGCATATTACTTACCACTTCACTCAAATTCCAATATTGCCGGTGTACTTTCATTATACTGTCATTTTCTAGAGTGCAAGCACTGTGTCTGACACACAGTGCTCAATGGTATTCAATAAATTAATGAAAGAATGAGGGAATAAATGAATATCAAAAGTCAATTTCATTTCAGATATTTGGGGACCCTCCCCTCACCATAACAAAAAAAAAAAACTTTACCTGTTTCAGTCTTCTAAGCAATATTTTTAAATCTTGATAAGCTCAATCCAATCACTTATATTTTCCATACATACAATTATAAGTTCAAAATAACGGTTATGAAGCAGGGAAAGACAAGACCAACAAGTACTAAATTCTACTGCAGAAATATAAAATGTTCTCTTAACTGAGCTAACAAAACCAGGAAGTTTTATTTGCACATTTTAAAACTTTTCAAATAAGTTGTTTTACTAATAAGTTCAATAAATTACAAATATATTTTAGAAACATTTTAACACAATAATTGAAAGAAAAGTGGTTTTCTGATTATCCAGACACTGAAAATTATCAAAACTCACATAATCAAATATTTTGCATTTTCCATTTTTATCATTACAAAAGAATAATGATTTGGTTTAATCTTTGTTTGAAAGGCTAATAATCAAATTATGCTTACCTGGGCTTCTCGAAGTTTTGCTGTAGTACTTTGCTGAAGTGCTTGTTGTTCTTGATGTTGCTGCTTTGTTTTATCTAATTGATGCTGCAATTCTGTGGAACTTGTTACTTTTTCCTTCAACTTAAAATAAAAAAAGGAGATGGTCAGATATCAACTTAAAGGTGTAGTGCTATCATTCCATAAATTTATGGCATTATTCAAAACAGATCTTACAATTCTCAAATCTGAACCATAAACTAAGTTCAGACAGTAAACAAGGTCAACTTTAAAAGGGGTATATCCAACAACTTTTTTAAAGCATTGTCTCATTATTAGTAAAATCTTAATCTCATGATGAAGCAACTATTCTGTAAGAATACTCTCATCCTGAGAAGAAAACAATTCTTTCCCCAGGTTAGCATTTACTTTATTTGGGGGTTTTGTATATTAATATGATCAAGGAATTAATTCATACAAATGGGCCGTACCAAATCATCTAAACCACAGTATCAGTGTTAGTTTTATTTTTCCAGAACCATCCTAAGTATTACTTACTGGAAAATAATAGGATTATCTACCACATATAAGATTTTAGGTCTAGACAAAAATCTATTGCTGAAGCTACAGCTTTTAGCTGTGAATGTTTGTTCACTTCTATTAAAAGATACAATTTAATGATAACTTTGTCTTTCACCATATTATGGGCATCATTTTTAGCAACCACAATTTTAATTGAGATAGCTTTCAATCTTATGCTTTTCTTTTTTTTAAAGTGAAACTCCTTAAATGCAAACTCAGTTTCTATGTATCAACTTCATGTCATTAGCAATCCTCATCAATGCTCATTGTTCATTGTTTCATTAGTAAGTGATCCTTACTGGATAGGAAGACTCCTCCTTCAACAACCTGACAGAGGTTTACCCCAGAATTTTTCCTGCCTAAGTTGAAACAGTGTGGAGGGTTTTTTTTGTATATTTTTGTTGACAAGTTTAGGAGATACAATCACAACAGAATGACAATATAGTTAATAGGGAAGATTTTTTTTGTTAGAAGAAATAAATGTCTCAATTTATAGTTAGCAAAATACATGTCTAATCACAGCTCATGACACTTAAAGACTGATGAACCATAACAATATAAAAAATGCCTCAAGTCTATCAATACAGACATTTGAAATGCTGCCTCACCTCTTCCTCTAAACGAGAAAGTTTGAGTTGCAGATCAGCCACCTGTTGTTCTTTATCCATCAGTTTTTCACTTGAAAGCTGTCTCTGCTCCTTCAGCCTACCATGAGCTTCCCCTAGTTGGCGCTCTGTCTCCAGAAGTTTGCTATGTAACTTTAAAAAGAAAAAAAAAAAAGGATATATGTGTGTATAAACACACACACCACTACCAAAACTGCCAACTACTTTCCAATGTTTCACTTTTCACCAATATAAACATTATATTGTATAGTTCCCAATAGTTTTGGGAACCTAAGACATTATAGAGCAATTTTAACTACAAAATAAATTTTCACCACAGGCAGATAATTTTGGTTTTGTTTTTTGTTTTTTGCTCTCTTAAAAAAAAAATACAGTGGACCAGAGCCTTCAGTTTAGATATATGTCAGAGGAATTTAAAATAATAAATGAAAATTAAAAATTAAGACACTCAGGGCATACACAGGCAGTATTTTTTAAGATTCCACAGTGATTCTTGTTGGTTTTCCGTATTTAAGAAATACCATAAAACTTCTCATATTTGGTTATTGGATAGAACCCAAAGCATTCCCTAAGTCCTGAAAATTGGCACACAGTCAAAACTAAAGGAGAATTTTGCCCTGGGGCTAAGAACCATCACCTTATTAAATTCTTTATTTTTTATAATACCATCAGAAATAACATTTGATATTTCTGGGATATAGAGGAAGAGAGTGGGAGAAGAGGAGCTTTTTTCCCCCCATCAAAAAATAAAAAGAAGTTTGTATTAATTTCAGAAGAAATAAATGTTCTGGGAGTGTAGAACAAAAGGGCTGCTGCCTGGAGATGAGGGTACAAGATATTTGGCTAGGCTTACGTACCTAGTGCTCCCGCACACCAGCCTCATAACAAATCAAATCAAATGTGTGTCCCAGCAAAATGTAAAATGACTAGCAAACATTTTATACAACTAGTTTCCCTCAAAACTATTCATGTTAAATCTATTTTATCGTATTTAACATTATGAAAACTATTCATATTAAAATATTAATAGCCTTTGTGTCACATTTACATTTATATTTTCTATATTCACGTACTTCTTCATAAAAATTCATAGTTGGCAAGGAAAAAATAAAGTGGACAGCCACTATTTTCTTATACTATGACTACCAAGAATATAACCTATTCTTAAAAAAGAAAGTCAAAGTTAATTGTGAAAGCAAAACATTGCTTCCATCTAACCAAAACAGGAATCAGTAACAGTTAGAGAACATGCATTTATTTTATCCTTATCCTCATCCAGCAGCCTGCCACCTCTTTCCTTTTTATTCTTCTCCTCTTCCTCTTTCTGGATTAGGGCCACAAACTCAGGTTCCACATTATACTTCGAAATCAGCAAAGGGAAAATGTCATGTGTCAACATTATAGCAACTACTCACTCCTCCTCCCAGACTCAATAAAAGATTTAAGCCCAATCCTGATATGTATTAAAAAAAATTCAATATAAACTCCATATTTCAAATATCTAGGTGTTTAATTCACATAAATAGGCATCATGCACACATATTTATTAAACTTGCTGGATGAATCTCTTGAGACCAGTGTTAATACATGGATGATCAGACTTCTCCCCTTGAAAGTTTAGATTTAGTATGTTTGAGTTTGAGCCCAGGAATCCATGTTGTTATAACAAACACCAGAAAATTTTTAGTTTTGGGAAATTCGGAAAGAACTTGCTAAAAAGCAACACCCTAAAGAGCTGTAGTTTTCAATCTTGGCTACATAGTACAATCACCGTTGTAACTTTTAAATATACCAATGCCCAGGCCTATACCACGGATTCTGATTTAAGCAGATTGAGGGTGAGGCCTTAGCGTTAATCATTTTTAAAATCTCCCCAGGGGATTCTGATGCACAGAGTGGAGAACCATCAACTTACAGACAACTATTGTTCTAAAGCAAAGATGTAATAAAGAGAGGGGAGAAAAAAGACATATAAGAAACTTGTCATCATTACCGTATAATTCCTGATAAATTCCTAATCTTTAATAAAGAAATGAATCTCAAATTAAAGCTACCTAAGAATAGAAGCAGGCAAAAGTCACCTAACCAATTATGCCTGTACCATTTGAAAGTAAATATATTACAGAAAAAAGGTTAAATTAAGAGTAAAATTAACATGTTGGCATTATTAAGAGAAAGTCTACCTCAAAGTCATACTGTGTGATATACATATACATGTATATGTTCTCAAATAAATTTAGTTTGTAAACTTACATACATAATTATTTATTTATTGTACTCCTAATGTTTACTAAGTGCCAGGCCCTGTTCTAAATGCTTCACAAATACTAACTAATTTAATTCTTATAACAACTCTTATGAAGGAGATTCTATATTATTGCCTTTATTTTACAGATGAGTAAACTGAAGCACAGACAAGTTACATAATTGGCCCAAGATCACATTACTTATAAACAATAGAATTGGGATTTGTACCCAGGTGGTTTCTTCCCAAATCCATGCTTGTAACTATTATGCTATTCTGCCTCTCAAGATAGCATGTTAAATAATTTTTAGAAATTAAATTGATGACATCTAGATTTTTAATTATTTAACAAACCATTTTCTGTACCTCTGTAGCTTTTTATAGGTGTTCATTAATACAAGTATAAAGAATATAGTGGGGAGAAGGTATAGCTCAGTGGTTGAGTGACTGCTTCCCATGTACGAGGTCCCGGGTTCAAACCCTGGTACCGCCTTAAAAAAAGAAAAAGAAAAAAGAATCTAGGCTACTTTGTGTTCAAGTGCTTTGTTGATAATTGCCAGCTGTCTAATTTTGTCAGCACTAGACCAGGTGTGAGTTCATGCTTACACTCTTTAAGGGCATTGAAAAAAGGCTTAATGTGAGGTTCACCTCCATTCTTCCAAAAAATACTTATCAAAAGCCCTGAGTATATAGAGGAAGTTTTCTGAATTCCCATAGTATACGGGATTATTTTACTATAATTCTAATGTTCTTTGGTATAGGGTAGTATTTGTCTTACCCTCTCTCAGAGAATTACATAATCATTAAAGGCAGGTACTGTTTCCAATTCACTTCTGTACCCCATAGTAAATGAAACACAATATCCTTTAGGAAGTATAAATGCTCAATTTGTTTATCTGCACTGAAAGTCAAATACAAGTTGTTATTCAATAATATCTCCAAGTTTCTGTCGCCTTCTACTATGAATGCACACATTTATTCCTTATTCATTCACTGAAATATTTGCTGATTAACAGGCAATGTGCCAGGGGCCAGCTGTAGCTCAATTGGAAGGGCGCCGGTTTACCACATGGGAGGCCCTG
>PVKH010029205.1:0-12707 GCA_004027955.1 Chaetophractus vellerosus | reverse complement strand
TACTGCTGCATACCCCACCAAACAAAAATCTTTCATTTCTGCTCTTTACTGAGGAATGGGAAAACAAAAGCACCCCCCCCACACACACCCTGCCCAAACTTCTTAAACCTATGACTATACAGTGGTAATTGTTCATTGCTGTTGAATGCAGCAGTCACCAAAAAATACACCCAATCTTCCAGATAACCTCAGTGCACTTTAGGAAATCAAAAATCACCTGGAAGCAATTTAGTACATAGATTGGCTTAAAAAAAATTTTTTTTAAACAGCAGCATTAAACTTAGTGACATGACACTGACATGATTAATACCATCTTAACCCACTCAGAATTCAGTCTTTCACATTATAATCAAGTCTAGTGGTAAACTGTTATAAAAGTGATTTTGCTACGAGAGACAGGTTAGGGAACAAATACCTGACTTTTTGTAGAAACTCATAGCTTCTGTTTGGATTGAAATAAACCATACACATTTTGAACACAACGTAACACTGTAACAGTTGGTACAGGAGAAATCTTTACTCAAGTAGTGCCTCTTTCACCAGGACACAGTAGTAGACCAGTAGACCACAAAAAGTAAAATTGGCCATCAACTTTCATGACAAGCACAAACATACAGGAGAACAACAGTCACACCAGTTTGTTCACTTTGTGTCTCTCTGAAGCAACAGGCTAAAAAGGTATGATGGAAGTAAAAATTTGGTTTTTAAGAAGCTTTTTGTCCATTTCATACATGTTTTTTCTGTTTCATATGGTTTTACGTCTTCCTCCTCTCTACTTATTGTAATTTTTATTTGGACAACAAGCACTGCATATATGTATTTATAGGATGCTGTTTATTACATATATACACACTATTTTGGGAATCTGATTCTTCCTTGAGATGAAGGTGAAAACATTCTCCCCCCAGTTCATCTGCAGAGCAGTGTACAACGTTTGGACAAGGGCACTGTCCATCACTCCACAGGCCAGTGGGAAAATGGAGTAGTTTAGGGTGAACATGAGAAAAGCTGGGGAAGAAGGTTTTTGTTTTTTTTTTTTCCCAAAACCATATGACTGTCACCAGTGTTGTAAAAAAAAAAAAAAAAAAAAAATTCAAATACACAGTTTTAAAGATTTCAGTAAACATTGCACACAGCAAGTATTCAGTGTAACAACAAAAAAGCAGACACCGACATTTTCCTTTTGACAGTTTGTTTGGATGTTTAAAGTACATGTATCATACATATAAGCCTGTTGTTGAACCAGGAGACCAGAGGCTCAAAAGCAATGCATTCTTCTTTTGTTTTGGACATTGGGACAAGAGAAATGAAAAGTCCCAACTGCATAGAAATCTAGGAAATGTAAAGACAAAAACAAAAACAAAAGAACAAACAAAATACCTTTCCTTTCCTCCCCTCCACACCCCACCATAACTTCCCCACACTTCAGTGTATTAGGAGGCTTTACTCGTTTCAGTCTGCAGAATCCAACGTATCACTAGAAGGGGGGAGGGGAGGTGCGTATCTCAGTCTGTAAGTGCCTAAAACGGGAAAGACAGAACTGCTAAGTCACTGCTTACAGTTAAATGTATCACAAACCACTACAAGATATCAAATGGGCATGCTCTTCAGAAGGCACCTTCCTCAGCAAGTAAGGATGCTTATACAGTGGTAAATAAAATCACTTTAAAAAGGCAATATGAAGTTGGTACTTTAAGTTCAACCTAAAGTCATCAAACTCGATTTTCCTTTTAAAAATGCCAAGTAAATATACTCCCGATTCAAGACTTCTTTTTCTGGGTAGGATTTGGCAAAATGACAAAAGCAAAATGTGAGTGAAAGGGAACGGTTTGTGGTTAACACTGAATTTGGTACCTTACTCATACTATTATTTAAGAGCACTTTCTTGTTCTTTTGGATGGCAATAATATTAAATTTAGTTCAAATTCCCTTGCTCCCAAACCAGTGCTTAAATACTGTTCCTGTAAAATGCAATCAAATCTTGGATTTTTTTTTCTTTTTTTAAATATTTGCTGGGAAGAAAGGGGAGGTATGGGAGAATACACACGGGGCCAGCTAGTTATGCATAGTTATACTAAATAGTCCCTAAAAATCTTAAGCATTGGCTGAATTATTTCCTAGTTTTTCAATATTTAAAAAATTTGGTTACTATATGAAACAGGATTGTAGCTTTTAAAAAAGTGCTGCAAGCAAGAGATTTGACATTATAGAATGCAAATTCCCATTATGTTCTTTGAAAGTGCCTTCAGAGTTTATTCTTTATTTGAAAACTGACTTGCCCCAAACTCCCGAACTTCCTTGTGCTTTGTGTGACCTGGGACTATACTAGGTTTTTAAGCTTGCATTTTGTGATTTGTCACTGAAAGCACAACACATGTAATGAACACGCAGACAGATCTTTCTGCTACGACAGAGTCCCAATGATCAATAAGGGAAGGAGAAATGGGTCAACTCAAAAGCAAGTCCTCTGGGAGCTATCAGGATTACCTTGCTGATTGGCCTCCATGGACGACTGCTTACAGTCCTGCGCATAGTGCCCGCTCACACCACAATTGTAACATGAAACATTCCCATTCTTCTTGGGCCCTGAACCATTGGTGTTGGCAACTACATTAGGTGCTGGATATACAGGATAGAATCTCCCAAATCCTGCCATCTGTTGCATGCCATAGTTGGCTTGGCTCCCCATGACTGGGTCGTGCATCAGTCCATTTGCATATGGAGTCTGAGGCAGAAAAAAAGGAAGTTGGTTTCCATTGCTCTGATGTGCTTGGTTGAGGTAGCTGCCATTGCAAATGGATGGCAGAGTAAAGAATGACGGGACTCGGTACACTGGTCCAGGCATTGGATTAGGATAATAATAACTGTTGAGCTGAAGGTTTCCATTGGTCCCACAGCTACATCTTCGCCCGCAAGAACCACACGGACCTGAGCCCATCTGCTGGGGTGGCATTACTGTCCCATTAGCATTTGTATTTCCCACAGCACTGATGTAAGATGTGCTGTCACTCTGTGCAGTACTGTGTGTCAACGCAGGGCTGGGACACGGGGCAGGGCCTGGGGTGTGGGTAGGAACTGCGGGAGGAACGGTAGCCTGGACCTGACTGATACCTGCACTCGCTGACTGAGCGGAAGTGGCCGCTGTGTTCAGCACGTTGGAATTCTGGTTGGGTAACGCACTGGCAGCAAGGGGAGAGCCTGGTAAAGTATAAGAAGCTGGTGGTTGTGCAGCTGAGAGGCCAGCTGCTGGAAGAACTACCTTCACATTGGTAGGCTGAGGGACTGTCCCTGTGTTTCCCTCCATTTGAGGCACCATTTGATTTAGTCCTACCACTTGGGATGCAGATTTTGTGATGGGGTCCGTGGTAGCAGCAGGAGATCCTGGAAAACTACCTGGGTTATGAACAGGAATAAAGGCAGTGTTTGGTGATCCGATGCTCAGACTCCCAGCTGGTTGTTGTGGGATGTTAACTGTGCAGCTCTCAGAAGAGCCTTGTGGTGGAGCTAACTTCAGCCTCTGAATTGTTAGATGCAAAGCAGGGCTACCACTGTGTGGAAGGAAAGTTGACGGCAGAGGTAAAGGGGAAGCCAGTAATTCAAGGTGCTTTTCTCCTTCTCCAGTAGAAGCTGTTGGCGCTAGTATTCCAACAGGGGTTGAGTTTGTGGACTCCCGTATTGCAGAAAGAGCAACAGGACTAGGAACGAGCATCCCTATTTTGCCATCAGCGGATTTGGGTGGAGGAACAACTTCAGACTTCTGGGCACCATTGTGCATGACACAGTGTAAAGTCGGCATAAAAGAAATATGTTGATACTTGGGTGAGTTTAAGGGATCTTCTAAAAGGCTTCCATTTTCATTTCCTAATGAAGCAATCTGAACAGGTGGCTTGACAGTGACAGTCTGGTTGACAGAACCATAACCTGTAAACCTGGCTGTAGATGGATTCCCAGAGTCCTCAGAATTGCTGTCTGTATCTAAGGGAAACAAGTATAAATTGATATTAACACAAGTGTAATTCCCATCTTTCTTTCTAGAAATAAAATTTATCTAAAATTAACTCTGAAGTTTGGAACTGGGATACATGTGTTCCTCTATCATGTTATGTGCCTGTCCAATATGACCTTCTTTTGGCTTTCCATGGATCATCACTATATCCATGCTTTATTTAAGAATATATGGGAAGATAAAAACAAAGGCCAATAAAAGGTTAATTGGAGACTAAATGTAGCACAGTATAAAACCAAGATTTATATATTTATATATTTAT
The DNA here is from genome assembly GCA_004027955.1 of Chaetophractus vellerosus. Classification (NCBI taxonomy): domain Eukaryota; kingdom Metazoa; phylum Chordata; class Mammalia; order Cingulata; family Chlamyphoridae; genus Chaetophractus; species Chaetophractus vellerosus. The sequence continues at coordinate 8,439 of PVKH010029205.1, read as the reverse complement.
AAGGTGATACCACCTTATCACTGGGAAAAGTACTACTTTTAGCTTTCATCAATTACAGACAGTTCATTTGATTTATATCCTGTACTGCCAACCCAGGTTCTTTATATTTGTCTCAGATAAATGATACAATTTAAAGCTGTTCAAATCAGGACCATATTTAACCAACATTTCCAGTGCTAGGGAAAGGAAGAGAGAATTTTTTAGAATGGAGTAAATAAATATTCTTACCTTTAAATAGTTAAAAAAAATTTTTTTAAACTCCTATTATAGTCATAAAACCAGTGTGCTATAACATCTTTAGAGGTTGAATTACATTATACACTAAAATGTTTATATTAAGGTAATACTGGCTATGTTAAGTTTAAGATGTTAAAAAATTTTGAAACAGAATCTACTTATTGACAAAATGTCAACACTGTTATTACTTCAACTAAAAGAGAGAGAAGAGTCAATTAATGAGCAAATGATTCTAGGATAAACTTCCCCTAATAGAGTAATAATTGGGATCTTTCTGGCTAAATTTTGCAAAACAAAAAGTATCAAAAATTTAATAATTTATTTAAGACATTATATTTGTACCATTATACCAATGCAGAGTCAAAGACAAACATTTAAATTCCAAAAGAAATTGGAACATTTTTCAGTTGGCCAACTAAATTTCTATTTGAACTGGGCTTTGTTTAAATCATCATAAGCCACAGCAAATAACCCCATGGTTTTAAATGTCCCAAAAGGTTTTCTGATCATTGTAAGGACTCATCTAGCTATTAAGGGATAAGTCTACCTTCTTTTCCCAATGATTCTGAAAAGTATAAAGGCTCAAAACAACAACAAAACCCACCACTACAACCAACAAGAATAACGATGACAAAGCACGTGCTTTTCAAAGCCACTTTTTCATGCACTCAACATTCCAAACATGGATAAAGCCCTCTACCAAAGTGGATTATTTTAGCTTGTTTTGGAGAGCCTACATGATGATTCTTCTGTTTAGGGAGGGCTCACCTAGTCACTTAGTAAGCATGCCTATTTGAAAAAAGGGCAACTTACGCCATCTGATGACAGGAAAGGGTTGCTACGAAGTCCCCCTGAACTTACAGTTGTATATCGAGGCCAAACCTGCACTGTTATTAGCTAAAGGGTCACAGGATTATTTGTCCATCCCATAAAATCAAGCATAACCTATGAAATGACACATACTGAAAGCTTGTCTCTTCTGGGAAATGCATAGAAATTCCCTCATTTAGCCTTTCATTTTTTTTTTCTCTCAGAGGTAGTACAGAGAAGCCTCAGTTTAGCAGACTTAGGGCGTGGAGTCACTACATACTACCTTTGTTCAGACTAGAAAATAACTACTAAGACCAACTTGAACTACACGTGCTGCATCAGCACCCCTGCCACAGCACTGAAGCGTGGGTGCCACCGGCTGCCCGTGAGCAAAGCACATGCTGCTGAAATGCTGAGGGCTAGGCGTTCACAACAGAAAGGTGACCTGAGAGAAAGAATCTGAGATGGCCCACCAGCATGACACACCTTCTAGCCAAGATGTTACCAATAGGATGCTGTTATCATGTGTAAAGGATTACACCCTCCCTCAACATACACATTTTCAAGATCTAACTTCCTGAATGGCAGAACAAGGAGTTCCAAAAATCTACTCCTCCATAAAAACAATGGGAACACTGGCAAAAACTGTCAAAGCCAACTTTTTTAGCACACTGGAAATTAGCTAAAGGCTTGCACCAATGGTAAGAGTATTTATTCAAGAAAAATGGCCAAATCTAGGCAAGAACAGTGAAGGCTAGCGGCATTTTAATTTGCCCTAACCCCATCCTCCTAGTTCCAGCTCTGAGGTAGCCTTGAAAACTAACAGCCTCATAACTCCAGCAGCTGAAAACCAGCAGCCTAGCAGCCACTACGAGCAGTATGGGTTAAAGATCCCCAAAGTTCAATTTCCAAAGAACTCTCATTACTTGCTCTGTCAAGCAACTCACTAAAAAAGCTACATTCTCAGGGTTTGTCTTTATTTGTGACCTACTCAGGACTCACTCTGTGTGAACAGCTCTACCTGGAAGCATTTGCCATAAACAATCAGCAGCAATTGTTTAACAAGTTGGGGCTACCAGGAGGCTGACCAAAAAAACTTGAAAAACTGGAGAATGAGTTGTCCAGAGGGGGTTTTGAAAAGCTCCAAAATATTCCTCGGGATCTAGAAGGCATTCTCATGCGTAGGGCTGTGTACAAGCCCTGGAACGGCCTGACACGATCCTAAGCTCTCACCTCTGGCTGACTTTGGGGCTCTGCACAAGGAGGAAGTGAAGACATAAACACAAAGAAAAATAGAAAAATACCACATGTAAATCCTACCTTACCAGTAATTACATTAAACATAAAGAGATAATGCACACCAGTGAAACGGCAGAGATTGGCAGGATGAATAAAAAAATATGATCCAATTATATGTTGCTACAAGAAACATACTTTGGATTCGAAGACACGAATAGGTTTAAAGTAAAATGATGAAAAAAAGATACCACACAAACAGTACCCAAAAGGGAGCTGAACTGGGAAAACTTATCAGACAAAATAGACTTTAAGATAAAAATTGTTACCAGAGACAAAGAAGGATATTTAAAATGATAAACTAGCCAATCCAAAAGGAAGACATAAAGATCACAAACATTTATGCAAATAACAACATTACATTTTGTAATGAACAAGTCTATTCAATTTCAAATGCAGTGAGGTAAGTTTAGAAAATCAACACTGCTAGGAACTGCTAAGGCAACAGTCTATAAGACACCCTTTATACCAATGAAATTTAAATAATGACAGTTATAGGAACATAACATGCTTATGTTTGAGTTTGATTTTAAGGGACAACACACATTTCCCTACACCATTCCATCATCCCTCCATCTCCATACCCCTCCACCAAATAAATTAGCAAACCTCTATCTTTTTCTTCTTCACTTTCAAAACTTTCTCTTCCATCATGTCGTGGGCTAGATGGAGAACTGTAACTCTCCGAAGATGTTTCTCCACATGTGTCATGTCCAGATCCAATGTCCAAATTCACATCTAAAAATAACAACTCTATTTTTAAAAATCATCTTAGGCAGTTCAAATAATTTCTAATTGAACCATTAGAAATTAGTTGCAGCTGTAAATTTTTTTTTTTTTTTTTTTTTTTTTTTTTTTTTAGTTTTCCTACAACAAGCTTGTCTTTGACCTAGGTGAAAATTCATTATTAAATTATAATTTTAATTGAAAACAATTTAAAATAATTGATAAAATACATTAATTTTTTTAAAAACTCCACACCAAGTTTCTTCTTTCATTAACTCCTCAGAGCTTGATGGAAAATTCAATCTTCAACTCAAAAATAGACCTGATTGACAAAATGCCTCTTCAGTTAAAATTACTATGCTGGAGGAACTTTAAAAGGTAAAAATGCTCCCCATCTACTAGACTGAATAGCCCTTTAAGTTCTCCCAGAAGCCAAACCTACACTGAGGCAGAATGAAGTGGGGGTGAAGTACCTATCATGTCCAATTAGCTCTATCTGCTTCAGGCACAGAAGGAGAGTTCACTGGTATATCTAGCATTGGACATTTCTGCACCGGCCCACTTAGGGAACTGCCCATTCATTTCCATAAACCCAGTAACTAGCATAGCTTCTGCCTCAAAGCAAACATTCAATACATTTTTAATGTATAAATCCCCTTATAAGGTTTTCCAGAGGGATCTTAAGGAACTGTAACTCAAAGAAATAGTTCTATGGCAACCTGCTAGGACCAAAAAAAGGTAACATTATTAATTACCCGGGAAAAATGTGTGCTAGTGAAAACACATGGTTTGTGTAATGAGCAATTTAGTAGACTAACCTGTGTTTTCTGAGTGGGTAAATCTGTGACAGTGCTAAAATTGTTCAAGGTGACCGAACCTAGGCCAGTCACTCAAGTATTAGAAGAATACTGAAGAAATGAAGTCAGTAAGAATGTACACGGTGCTAATTCCTTTCAGGCAATAAAATGCCAAACCACCAAGGGAAGATTGCACAAAGTTTCACGAGGTTATAACAAAAGCAGCAGAGGAGTTACATGGGCAAGTAATAATTTTATACGAAAGTGATCCAGAGCACAACTTACATACAACAGGCTCTGAACTACCAGTCACATTGTGACTATGGAAAGTGATGCAAGCTAACATTGTCTTCAACCAATTTATTGTGCCATAATGGCCAACACTATATTGGACTAATGGAGACAAATCTGTTGGCAACGTGGAAAAGAAACTGGAAGGAGGAAAGAATAGAGAAAGGGACCAAAAGGTATTTCCACTAGTCTACTGAGAGACCTTTTGTCTTATTTAGCTTTTTCCTCCCTCTTTTAGCTGCCATCACCAAAGGAGACCTCCAAGACAGTGAAATAATATCCTCTTGAACTTAAATCCTTATATAAATGACATGGGTTTTGTTCCATGTCATTTTTACCCCAGAGGTGATTCATCTGATTCAACAAGCTTCCCAGATGATTTTATATTCAAAATGTAACCACTTTACTTTCGTCAATATTCAATCTCTCCATACAAATATCTAGTTTGAAAATATAGTCTACTAAAAATATATTCTGAAAAAATATTCTGGTTATTTATACTGCATCAAAACAAAATATACTGGGGCCGGCCGTATAGCCCAGTGGATAGGGCGCTGGTATACCACATGGGAGGCCCCAGGTTCGGTTCCCAGGGACCTCTCCTAGCGAGCAGACCGCCTTGAGAAGGGCAGGCTGCCATGGGCGGGCAGAGCTGCCATGGGCAGGGCAAAAAGCTGCCACGGTCAGGACAAAGCCACCACAGGCAGGGCAGGTCGCCCGCGAACGGAGCGCAGCCAGCCACCCGCAAACTGAAGCGGAGCCAGCCGTGAATGGAAGCAGAAGCCACCCACAAACGGGGCAAAGCCACCTGCGCGGTGACCGGTCTCAGCGCGTCCCCGCAACGGGGGGAGACAAAGCAGACAGAGAGGAACACAAGAATGGACACACAGCAAGAGCAAGCAGAAAGGGGGGAGGGATATGTAATAAATAAAAAAATAAATAAATCTTTAAAAATATATATACATACTAACATTTGAATAAACTCTAAATAAAAATCTGAATGCGTCAGGTCTTCTGACAATTGTGTTAGGCCCACACATGGACAAAACATTGTCCTAGAGGTGAGTTTCTCTCTCTCTATAGCTTTACGACTGATAGTAAAGTTAAACATAACACAGACAAGTTATCAATGAAATCAGTAAAAGGAGCATTTCTCAGCCAAATGAACACAAAATCTTTGACCTTAAAATAATGATGGGTAAACAGAAACCACACAAATCTTGTACAACAAAATCTTGAGGGTATGAATTTCCCTAAACCCCATAAAACTCTATAAAGGACAGTTATTAAATCACAAAAAAGGTCAAGAATATTCTAAAAAATGGCTTCCATAAGTACATCTACTGGCTTCCAAGAGGGTGGCCTGCAAAGATGTGGACGAGGTCTTCCATGTCCTCTGAAGCTGCCTCTGGATCAGAGACCGGCTTGAAAAGGAAACAAGTTAGGAAACTACTGCCGCCAAAGGAAGGGAAAAAGACAGCACAATCTAATTGTGGCAAAGGAAATGTTTTCCTCCATGACTGAATTATATCCCTTACTAACTCCACCAACATTTCAAAACCTGATTTATATGAACGCAAGGTAAAAGTATAAGCATTTGTCATGTCAGTCTGATGCCTCCCAGTAAAATAACTATCATGCTGAATATATTTAGGTGATAGGTAACTGAAAGAACCACCTTTCTTACCTTTCATGGTTCCACTATGGGCATGCTGAGGAGTGGAGAGCCTAATGCCATTTATTCTGCCATTCAATTTGCTGTCAGTTTTCTTAATTTTCTCCCTAAACCAAATGTATACATTATCAACATTTTTTTCGTGCAGCCATCTACCCAGCACATTAAGTACAGTATTACCAAAACCCCCCTTAAAAAACTTTTATAATTAAAGAAAAAAATTTCAGTAAGGTATAATTTCAACACTTAATATTTCACCCTTTTACTGTATAGTTCTGAAATTACTGCTCCTTTAAATTGATACTATTTGACAGTACCTTTAATTTTATCACCTGCTGTACATGTTGATATTCGAACTTAAAGTCCAGAAATATAAAGAAAGCCAATGGAAAAAATACTATTTATATTACATAAACTAAACATGCCCCCAAACAAATACGTGTTACCTTTCCTTACCAATCTGATACTGGAAATATTAAATTGGACCTACTTTTCTATTTGTGGCTTTCCTTTCTTCTTACTTATTGAAGATAAGCTCCATTTTTCAGCTGAATGCTGGTAGAAAGAATAAAAAGACCAAACAGACTAAAGCTAAACCATAATAATGCATGTATCCTCTTATTCTGATATAAAATATTAAAGTGTTACATTCCCATTTGTATATTCTAATAAATTTTGATATCCACTTTTATTTTTGAAGTCACCTCTCTATACCATTAAAATCTGCATACTCTTTGAAAAATACTTAATATTAATCATAAGAAAAATATTTATTCCTAGTTTGCTTTTTAAATGAACCTATATTCTTCTGAGCACAAAATAAAAACACACTGAAGTGACTGCTATTTGTTATAGGTCTATTAGTATTTTCTAAAAGTTCTGACTGGTAAAACTGACAATACACACTTTAAAAAAAACAACTAATTTTTAGAAGAAAAGATGTATAGGCACTGGAAAAGAGGGGTAAAACGTATAATCAGATGGGTTTTGAAAATAGGCCATTAAATAATGACAGTGGAGGCAACTTACTATTTTTCAAAATATGCTTTAATGCTTTAGTCTATAGAAACACATTTCAGGACAGGTTAATGTTGGATCTGAATGCTGGCCAGAGATAAAATTAGGTTAACAATTCTATTTCCTAGCTAGAGGAAGACGGTTCTTTGCAAGCCTGCAGTGGTACATTTCCTCCCTTACCGTGCTGCCTGCACTACTACACTAACCCTGCTCTCTGATTACACCCAGTTCATAAAAAAGCAAGGATTTCCTATGACACTCACAAGAGCTGGTAAACTGGCCCAACTACTCATGAAATATGGTCAGTTTCAAAATTCACATCAACAACAGACAGCAAGACAGTGTCTGAAATGTGAACTACTTCAAAAGCAAGAAAATTTGGCAGAATAATTTAATGTACTCCCAATTAGAAGAAACATGCCAGGTGTTAATTTTACATGAACAAAGTAACCTTAATATGCTTCTTCAGTTCTCAGAGGAGCTTAGAACATCTATACTACTTAAGTTTCAAGTCCAACAATTTATCATGCCTTCATTTCTTTTGCTCAGCTACATCAGCTGACAGAATGCTTATAGAACTCAATTTTTTTTTATAGAGTAGTAATGCTTTAACTATTTGGCAAAAAACAAACAAAAATACAGCAACCCCCTGTACCTGGTCAGCTAAGGTCACACACTGCTCTGAGTGCTGTATGGCGGTGCAGCTCTGCTTCCTCCAATCCACAATTCCGTTGTGTTCAGAATATTGCAAGGTCAGCCCATCCAATGGAGAACAATTCGTACCAATAGTGCTATCAAAGGAAATGTTTGTTTACCTTTAAGTATGAAAATCTGTCCTCAATAATCTATCCTGTTACATCACACAATGAAGCTGCAGTAACCCTTTCCTTAGCTTGTTTTCTATAGTATGCCTAATGACAGATCTAAAGAAAAAAAGTATACTATAGTTAATAAACCTATACGCTTCTACTGTTTATTCAACAATTACCACTGCCTCTAAAGGGAGTAATAACAATGTGCATTCTGCCTTTGGGCTCTATGCTACGGCCATCTGGCACCACCTACAGTTAGGAAATAGAGAGACTTGTGTAATTCCAAATCTTGAGAGAGACTCTACTAAGTACTGTATATAACTAGACATGTGAAGAGATTAGACAGAACGACTGAAAACCAAAAGAAACTCAATAACTGAAAGAGAAATGGAAAATTCACACATGTGCAAGTTAAGCAACACACTCTTAACCAATGGGATCAAAGAAGATATCACAAAGACTATTAGGACATAAGTTGAGGCTAATTAACAAAACGTATGGGATGCAGCAAAGGCAGGTCTGAAAGAGAAATTTATAGCTCTGAATGCTTACATCAAAAAAGGGTTCAGTTCCCAGGGACCTCTCCAAAGCGGGTAGACCGCCTTGAGAGGGCAAGCCGCCGTGGGCGGGGCAAAGCTGCCGTGGGCAGGGCAAAAAGCCACCCACGAACGGAGCAGAGCCGCTCATGAGCAGGGCAGGCCGCCTGCGTGGTGGGCTGACTCAGCGCGTCACCACGACGGGGGGAGACAAAAAGCAGACACAGAAGAACGCAAAAAGA
>PVKH010029204.1:0-12697 GCA_004027955.1 Chaetophractus vellerosus | reverse complement strand
GGAGAAATAAAGAAACCAAGCTTGGTTTTAAATGAAGGGCCTTTGAATGGTCAGGTGGGATTTGGCCAGACTTCTTTTGTTGGATAGTAATAGCCTAGCCAAAGTGTCTTCTTCAGTGAGCAATTTTGACATATTTTTACATAGAGTGGTTTTAATTTGTGGTATTTTCCTCATTGCGCTGCATACATTTACCCTCCAGTCATAATTGTGATTACACCACCCAGAAACCCGAGTTGTCTTCTTTATTATTGGAAGAAAGTGTATGGTACATAGTAATATATTGATTCTGACATTTGTGATCATGGCTGCTCTTAAGGATCCATAGGATGTCGGGTGGCCTGTGGCGAAGTGTGCGATATTATTTTTTGTTGTCATTCTTTAAGCCTGTATATCCCTCCACACACATTTCAGGCTCTATTAAACCACTTGTTTAAAACCAATATTTAGCTTGCTGATTGTAAGGTGCTATTTTCATTTCATATAATCAGTGATGCATATTTCTTTTTCTCAACGTATTTTGGGTTCATAAATTAAGAGAAACAAAGCTTTCTACTTTGAAAAAAAATTTAATAGAGTTTTTTTGAGGGCATGTTCTATTAACACAAATTGTATAATACAGCTACAATTAAACTCTCGGTGCCCTCCGTTACCCAGACTTTGCAAAATAACAGGAAAAGGCACTCCTGTTGTAATTCCTTAGCTGCTACTTTAGGAGCCCATGTTGTGGAACGCTAAAAATTAGAGAGCAGCTTTTCATTTGAAGATGCCTATGAAAGATAATTTCAACTGATAACTTTTAAGAGAAATTTTGCAAGATTTCTGTTTTCTAGTTAATGAATTTTGAGTATGTAAAATATTTGTTTGAAAGGTGTTAGTATTTACAGACTTTCTCCAGATGTTAAATACAGTTTGTTTCTTTGTTTTTGGAGGTGGATTATCTCTGATTTTAGGAGTGTGAGAGTATGTGGGTAAGTGGTTTAGATCAGTCTGACTTTTAAACATACACACAACTGAGTGTTTTCAGGGATTGCAAATTTGAGTTAAATAGTAGATAAATTTCAGTATTTCAGTGTTTGGAAAATTATTTGAATTAGCATTTGGAAACTTCACAAGGACATGATTTTATGTTTATGACAGCCTTAGTTTTATTTCAATTCTCATGTTTTAGTATTTGAAATAGAAGTTACAGATTTTACAACTGGCATCAGGTATAAATATAATAAAACATGATTTTGAAATAATTTAATTTAAATTTTAAAGATGTCTTTGGAACTAAATGTCTATAGCAGGGGTTCTTAACCTTTTCTGTTCCACGTACCCTTTGCCAGTCAGGTGAAAACCACGGACCCCTTACTAAGTCCACACTGTACTGTGTATTACCTAATAAATATATTATACCTGCACCAATGCGTCCCTACAAGAATAATGTTGTTTTTTTTTTTTAATTTAAATTCAAGCACATGGACCCCTTGTTAGGAAGCCCTGGTATGTTGTCCTAGAGTAGCACATAGGAGCCAGCACAAAATGTTACAGTTTTTAAAAAATTTCTGGCACCACTGGCATAAGAATAACAGATGCATTTTGGTTTTAACTTAAGCAGCATACTGAAGCTACTGTAGTCATTCAGAGAGGAAATGAAGGCTATATTTGAGTGTTTAGAAAAGATGGAAAGAGGAAAATTTACATAGTAACCTATGTGGGAAAATAATGTATACAAAATGGAAAGTAGAGGGAATAACAAAAATATTTTCTTTTCTTCTGAAACTGAGAGGATACTTTTAATACAAGATATCAAAAATTTCCCCTGGATTCATAAAGGCTACTAAACAGAATATGGCCTGCTTTCTGGATATGTGTCAGGCAAGTTACTAGATTTAGGACCATTTGAACAGATATTGAATACACTTAAAGAAGAAAGGAAGTGATAAAAGATAGTATTGACAGGATCTATGAATCTGTCATGTCCAGGCACTGTGCTAGATGCTTTGCATTAAATTGTACATTGAGAATTCACAATGACTCTGATGTAGGTATTGTGTTCCCCATTTGGGAAAAAAAAAAAAAAAAAGGGAAGAAGCCAGTACACAGAAAGGTTCTACTATCACACTGTTAGTAAGTAGCAGAGATGAGTTTTGATTTGAAGTCCACCAGACTGCAAAGGGTAAGATGCTGGTGGAGGCGGGGCATGTCTGTTACATGTACCCTACACTTCAAAATAAATGATTTCATTTATTCCTGCAGCAACCCTCCAGACAGATATTACTCTCATTTTGCAGATGAGGGAACAGGCTCAGAGAGATTAATTTGTTCAGAGTTAAACATCTGGCAAGGGGTGGATTCTTCATAAACTCTGCCTTTTACACTATGCTACTCTGCAGAGTAATCCTTTTATCTGCAAGTGTAAAAAAATGTGTGAATAGTGCACGTTAAAGGCTTTTTTTTTCTTTAAATAGTGGCAGATACACTTTCAGATGGTGTAAATGAATATTGTTGATAACTTATTTACATTTGCCTTAGCAGCAGTTGGAATGGATAAAGAGACCATATAAAAAACAAGTTTAGAAGACCGAGTAATTTAGTAACAAGAAAGTAATACATTTTTAAGAATGCTATGTTTGTATATTTTGTTTATTCTTTATCAGTCTTTCAAAGCGTAAATTTATATGGTATGACTGGAGAAAAAGTAAGGTTCCCAGTTCTTTTCATGTAAATATTCTTCATTTGCTGCAGTTATGCAGTGAACGTTAATAGGCAATATATTTCAAAGGTATTATCTAATGGTTTTCAGTTAATTATCCAAAAAATTAGCCCTGCTTTAAGATATACTTTATTAAAATCACTCCTTTGACAATAACATATGGGGTCTTCAAGCACAGTTTTAGTCTTTTTCTGTCATAAACTTTCTAATTTGTGACATATTAAAAAGTAGTTGATTTTAGAACTGTATGTTGGAAAAGTCATTTAAAGATAGCTAGAAATCAATTGTGGACACAGGAATTGAAACATAAAAAATAAATAAAGCACCAACATTGTAATACCTAGAAAGGAGAATTTTGAGCCATTTTCTTCTGTCTACACTAAAAATATTCCATATCCCCTAAATAGCCCAAATCTTAATATTTTACTTTGTGGAAGGATGTGAATATGGTTTGATTAAATAAAGAATAATTTTGTGTAGATGAATTTGAAACAATACAGATATATTAATTACTTTCAGTAAATTATAAAAGAGGAAGAGCTTAAAGCTGTTTGTGCTGTCTGTACTACTATATTTGAACAGCTTAACCCATTTAAGCAATGACACTTACTTTGATTTAAATGTTCTGTTGCCTTAAATCCTTTGTGGAAAGTGGAGGATACAAAACCTCTTGACACTCCTCACAAAATTCTCGAATTTGTAGTTCCTAATATGGAATTCAAGGCCCACTTCCTAGTCTCAACATATCATTTAAACCTTATCACCTATCATTCTCCTTTTTGTCCCATTTAGTTTAGTGATATAAAATCGTTTGCTATTATATGTATACCTTGTTATATTTCTTTGTATATTCCAACATATTTCGTTGTCAGAATCCTGTATAAGATCGGATTCTTATGTATATATGAAGATTATGAGAGCAATGGGTAGCATTGTGGTAAAGAGAGATGTAACAGAAAGGTCAGTTTTGGAAGCTGTTGGAAGAGTTCAGGCAAGAGATGATAAAGGCTTGAAATATGGTGGAAATGATAAAGCTGCTGATAGCTTATTGAGCACTTACTCCATATTAAGTTGTATGACAGCCTTATGAGGTGGAAACTATTATCATTCCAGTTTTACTGGTGAGGAAAGTGGGGCCCAGAGGTTTAGGAACTCATCCAGAGCCACCACCAATGGAGCTGGGATTTGGACCTGGGGAATCTGACTTGAGACTGTTCTATACCATTATATTGTATGGGCAGAAGTCAAAAGAATGGGAAAGAAGAAAAAGTTAGAAAAATAAAATCCCTAGTATTTCTAAATAACTGAATTTGGAGTGCATAGGGAGTAGTTTAGATGAAGAGGGAATGCATGAGATATACAGAAAAAGATACAGATAGTGACTGGGAGGATGAACTGTAATGCCATTGACAGAGATAGAGAAAGCAGTGAGTTGGAATGGGAAAACAGCTTTGATTTTGGAAACCTTGAACTTGATGTGTCGCCCAAATATCTTGTCTGAGAAAGCTATTGAAATAGGTAGCTAGAAATTTAGGTCTGAAGTATGAGAGAGAAGTTGACACTAGAAATAACAGTTTGGGAATCTTCTGTGCCTAGCAGGGTAGCTGAAATTGGAAGTACATGAGATTATAGGAGGAGAGAAGAAATCTGAGACAGAATCTTGTGTCATGAACATTTAAAATAGGGGGAAAGGGTAGGGTGCTGAGGAAAAGGAGGCAGAATTAAGGCAATCAGAGAGTTAGGAAGAGAATTAAGAAAGCATGTTATCACTGAAGCCTGGGGAAGGGAAACTTTCAAAGGGAGTGGTCTGATTAGCAGCGTCAAATGCTACAGGTTTGAACAGTGCCTTTCTTCTAAGGTGGGGGTTCTTAACCAGATTTCAAGATTTCGTGGAAAGATTGAAAAAAATCAACTTATTATCTACATTTTTCCTGACCACTAACTGAAATCTAGCATTTCCTTCACTTATGAATGTATGCCATAAATAAATTACAGTAATATTCATTTCACTTGACTGGCAGAAGGGTCTGTGGAACAAAAAAGCTTAAGAACCTCTGTTGTAAGAGGTTATGGTATAACAAGTATATACCTACAGTTGAGTTTTAGGAAAGAGTATAGCGACTGGAGGGTAAGGAGAGGTCACTTTCAGCCTCAGGGATGAAAGGAAAGCCTCTGAGTGCAGGTGGTATTTAAGCTAGACTCTGAAGGGAGTCAGGCTGAATGGAAAATAGGCATTTGTGTACAGGCATGGAGTTCTGAAAACTCCAAGTAGTGTGAGTGAAACACATAGACCAGTTTGATGGGAGTAGGTTTATGTAATGAAATAGTGGGGGCTCTAGCTTATAGGTAAATTGGGCCATGTTAAGAAATTTGGCATTTATTTAGTAGATAAAAAAATGATCCCAAACACATTGGATAAAAAAACAAAAACTATTATTACTATTTTTTTGAACACCTCTTTGGGCTAAATTACTATTCTGAGAATTTTACACGCTTTTTTTTTATTCCCTCAGAACAACCTTATTAAGTAGATATTATTATTTGTATTTCCTCTTCTTCTAAGACTTGAAGGTAGGGTTTCTTGGCTGCAGTACTATTGGCATTCTGGTCCAGCTGCTCTGTGCAGTGGAGGATTTTAGCAGCATCCCTGGTCTCTATGCACTAGGTGCTAATAGTATTCTACCTCCTTTCAGTTGGGACAGCCAAAAATGTCCTCAAGTCTTTGCCATATGTCCTCTGGCCGGCAAAATCACTCCCAGTTGAGAACGACTTGCTGTAATGATTGTAAGGTACACCACTGATTTTAAAAGATTTTTGTACATTAAAAGTACAAATTAATTATAAGACATTCTGATTTCACAGATATTCAATCAGAAAAAATATACGAATTTTAGGAAATATGATAGTATGCCCTTTTTATAAATGAGGAAGCAGGTTTAGAAGGATAAAATAGCTTGCCCTTGGTTATCTAGCTGGTAAATGGTGGAACCAAAATTAGAATTTAAGCCTTCATGATACTAAAATTTGTATTTTAACCTCTGTGTTATACTCATCCTATAGTACATTCAATTTTATACTACAGTACTGGAAATGAAGGAATAAAGAAAGTATGAAAACCTATTAAATCTAAGTCAACATTTTTTTTGCAAAATGTGAAAGTATGTTTAGTTTCTCTTTGACAAGCGTGTTTATATTTGATTAGTTAGCACAGAAATAAAAAATATGTTCTGCACTGGTCTGTAATGTCAGAATTTCTCTTCCCCCCCCAGTGAATCTAGTTTTCATGTATATAGTGATATATGGATCCTTTCTATTGGCAAATGACAAATAATTGTATTTAAATTAAATATAATTAAATGAACTAATTACAAGCTTGATGCTCAGCTGTGATAATAATTGTTTCATTTATCATATTTAAACATTGTGTCTTCATTAACATATTTTACATAAAAGACCAGTTCCCAGTTCTCCACCACTTACCCCCTTCTTTCTTGGGGCATTTTCTCCTATAATATTCTTTGTCTGAAAATTTCCCTGCTTGCTGAATAATCATGGTTATAAATATTCGTACATCATTTTGAGTTCTTTAGGAGAAAAACTTAAAATTGCAAAGTGTTAGAATTTAACAGTCTCACACTTCAGCTATCTTCAGATATCCTATTTTCCATTGTGTAATGGGATTGTATATTCATTTAATAACTTCAAATAATTCTTTTTATTAAAAATATTTTTTCACTGCAAATGAGGAAAGCTTAAATAGAGGTGAGATTATAGCAATAGAGAGGAGTCTAAATGCCCTCTGTAACCCTCAATGTTATACTTTACAGTATTATACCTACTAATGCCCTCTTCTTGAGATAGAGAAGTGGAAACAGTTCACTGAAATAAGTGTTCATCTCCCCACTCCACATTTCACATCCATAGGATCCTAGGGATGTATGTGTATGATCTTAAGTTATTTTAAAACTGCCATGTTCCCCCATTTCCAGGTCTCCCTTCCCCAACACAGTATTTTCTACCTCTAAAATGGGAATTGGATGCGGATTTTAATTACTTGAGGTCCTCAGAATGAGGAACATTTGAAATGTTTTGCAACATTTTAAAGACATTTGTCTTCAACAGAGGAAAGTTTTAAAGTAGTTTCAGTTTTTTCTGATGATGTTCTCCTGTTACTCTCGAGATTATCTTTTTATATCTTCTCACTTTCCATCTTTTTTGATGGCATTGGAATAGTTTGCTGAACATGTAAATTTGCTCTCTGATTTGTATGTTTTGTAGAAATTTGAATTGTAACATTAATTGCTACCCTCATTCTGCAATATAGATGCTAGAAGTCTTGATAATAGGATCTTGAAAATTTATTTTTTGACACTTTAAAATGTTTTTTGAATAGGTAAGACAGGCACAGAGGTTTTTTTTTTTTTTTTTTTTTAAAAAAAGGTAGATTTAGTGAAAAGTCTCCCTTTTGTCTGGATCCCCAGCCACTCGGTTTCACCAGCATGATGACATCATTGGAAATCTCTTTTTCAGATGATCTCTTGGAAACAGTAGAAATGACTTAGAGGGGGGCTGTATTAGTCAGCCAAAGGGGTGCCTTTGCAACATACCAATAATTGGTTGGTTTTTATAAAAGGTATTTATTTGGGGTAGAAGCTTACAGTTACCAGGCCACAAAGCATACGTTTCTTCCCTCACCAAAGTCCATTGCCACGTGTTGGAGCAAGACAGTTGCAGACGTTTACCAGGGTTCAGGCTTCTGGGTTCCTCTGTTCCCGGCGCTGTGTTTCTCTCCGGGCTTAGCTACTGTTTCCTCCATAAGTTCAGCTGTAGACCATGAGGCTCTCTAGGCTTTGCGTCTCTCCACAAGGCCAGCTGTAGACTATCAGGCGAATGGCTCACTTCTCTTCTCCTGGGGCCTTCTCTCCAACATCAAAACACCAACATCAAAACTGCTTCTCAAAAACTGCTTCTCAAATCTGCTCCCTCTGTCCTTTGCTTTGCCTTTTATATTTCATTCCCCCACCCACCAAGGGGTGGGGCTCAATGACCTACTGATGTGGCCCAGTCATTGCCCTAATCATAACTTAATCATGCCCAAATTAGCAGATCAGTTTACAAGCATGATTCAATATTGATTTTTGGAATTCATCATTACATCAAACGGCTACAGGGGCTAAGAGTTATGAAGGAGGAAACCAATTGGGAAGTTATTATGTCCCAGGTGATAGATGATGGCTGTTTGAATTTGGGTGGCAGCAATGGATATGGGTACAAGAAGATGAATGTAAAAATATGACTTGGTGATTGATTGGATATATGGAAGGAAAGATGAGCTTGTGGGAATTGTTAAGATAGATTCTATTTAGTGTGAAAAGGAATAGGGAAAGAGGGCCAGGTTGTGTGTGTGTGGTTTGAGAGAGAGATAGGGTGGGAGAGAATAGTGTTGAGTTTGTGGAATATCTAAAATGGTGGTGTGTGCTTTAGTCTATTGGAAATTCATGCATGTGGTCTTAAGATCTCAGGGTTGAGAGATACAGGTGGTAATTAAACTCAAGGGAGTGGGTGACTGCTTGTCACCTTGAGGGAGAGTATGGAGAGAGAAGAGGGCACAGGAGAGCCTGGAAGAACATGTAAGGCTTGCTGAAGAAATGAGAGTTAGCCAAGGAGCTAAACATAGACTGGTCAGAACTAACCAGTTCTCTATTCTTCTCTTGCTTTTTTCTTCTTGTTAAACAAACAAGCAAACAAAACCATTTGGTTATGGAAAATCTGAAATTTATACAATAACAATGTACTTATCTTTCAATGTCATCAACTCATGGCAATCTTGTTTTGTTTGACCCCCCCACCTCCCCATTATTTGAAGCAAATCTCAAACAACATTTATCATTCCATCTGTAGTAACTGTGTCAGTATATATCTCTAAAAGTCAAGGACTCCTTTTTTAAACATACCTATGGCACTGCCATCATCACCGCAGCATTGTTGTCTTCACACCACTCCATAGTATTAATATCAGTGTTAATCAGTTCTCAAAAATATTTTTGTTTTTATTTTTTGTTTTAAGATTTGTTCCAGTCGGAATCCAAATAAAGACCATACTTTACAATTGGTTGATATGCCCTAAGTTTTTTAATATATGGGCTCTCCCTCATTTCATTTTTCTCCCTTGCTCTTTATTTGTTTAAGAAACTACAGTATTTGTCATGTAATGTTTCCCAAAGTCTGGATATCTGTGATATTGTTTAACAAGTTTCTCTTTGTCCCTTGTATTTCTTATAAATTGGTAGCTAGATTTAGAGGATTGGTTTGATCCAGGGTTTAATTCTTTTTTTTTTTTTTTTTTTGGCATACCTTATATATGGTGTGCACTTCTAGCAGGGACCCCTTAATATTTAGTTATCTATCTTTCTGTGATGTTAGTTGGCCATTGGTGATCATTATCTAGATGGCAAAGTGGTGATTTTCTAATTCTATCATCACTTCTTCATTTATTTATTAATTGGAATACTCCTTTAAAAAGAAACTTCCCTGAGTGTCATATGGGAAATTACTTTGATGCAATGATAGTACACTTCCAGGCAAGCTTTCCACAGACAGAGGTCTTGGAAAAGAAAAGTTCACAGACCAAATTATGCTCAAATCACGTGGTCTGTTCAATCAGTTTAAATTGAGAGTGACCAGAAGGTGCAAAGGCTTTCCAGGGAAGGGAAGCGTGGTTTTCAGGGACTGAGTATGGCTGGTGGGGATGCATAGTATAAGATAAAGTTGGAGATGGGCAGGGTAAGGATCATGCCAGGGGAAGGATTTGGGGCTTTAATCTTTAGAGAAGAGGGAAGTCATTAAAAACTCATACGGGGAGGTGTGGTTATGGTGGTGTGTGTCTGACATGACCAGATTTACTTAGGGAAAAGAAGAAATTCTGGCTACTTACAGAACAGTTTGGAGTGGAGTCAAGAGTGGACTGGGTTCCATCATAGATTTTATTTTAGAGGTTGAGGAAGAGGGGAGGTATTAACAATAACTCCTCGGTTTCTGGATTGTGCAACTAGATGCATAGTGGTGTAGTTCATTGATACAGGGAACATTGGAAGATGATCAATTTTGGTGAAAAAATGAGTTATGGGCATTTTGAGGTTTTGTAACTTTCTAAACTATAATTTCAAACATGCAAGAATAGTATAAAACTACTGAACATTTTTTACACAGATTCACCAGTTGTTAATGTTTTGTCCCATTTGTTTTACCATTCTCTCCATCTCTCTGCCTTTCTAGTCCTCCCTCTAGCACAAATAAACACATTTGTGTGTGTGTATGTATAGATATGTGTTAAATATATTCCTATGTATTTTTTGAGCCATTTGAGAATACGTTAGAGACATTGTGCCTCTCTTACCTCTAAATACTTCAGTGTGTATCTCCTAAAAAAAAAAAAAGATATTCTCTTATGTAATCCCAATCAAGAAATTTAACCTTGATATGATACTGTTATCTAGTCCCCAGCCTATATTCAAAATTGCTAGTTATCTTAATGTCCATTATTGCTATTTTTTTCCCCATTCCAGGATCCAGTTCAGGAGCATGCATTGCATTTATTTGTCATGTCTGTTTAGTCTTCTTTAACCTAGAGTAGTTCTTCAGTCTGTCTTTGTTTTTCATAACATTGATGCTTTTGAAGACTTGAGCAAGCCTCTTCATGTGTTATCTTAATTCTTCCCAAACCTCCTTCACCCTGTGTGCCAGGTGCAAAAAGCCAGTTTTCTACAGGACCTGACTGAACCACCTCCCCCCTTGTGTCCTTCTAACCTGCTCTGGAGTGCTGGGCCCACATTCATCATATGAACTCCACCTTTGGTCTGAATGACTAGGATGGTATTGAGATCTTGGCATGGGTGCTGGCAGTGTCTCAACAGGAATACCTAGACAATATGATGAAAAACAAAGTGCACAGAGACCTGCTGCCAGATAAGAGTTCATAGAAATTCAGGAGCTGGAGACCATCTTCCAATGCCCCGCCCCCACCACCACCATTTCTTCCTTCTGGTATCATCCATCTTCATTGGCTTTCTTCTCTCTAGTCCCATTCCCTTCCACCCTCTCTCTCCCTTCCTGTCACATCTCCCCATTCCTCTCTGTCTGACCCTCCTCTGTGTCAGCTGATGTGCTCTGATATCTCCCTGCCCCCCAAAACCCCACTATAATACCATCCTGGCATTCTACAGGGACTTCAGCAAGGCTGCTTGAGAAACTCCCAGAGACAATCCAACTGGCAGCCAATCCACCCCATAGGAGAGAAATTCATAGAGAAAAGTCTTCTGATCCCCCTACCCCTGCCATTCCTCCTAAGAATAAAACAATGTGACCCCCTCCCCCATTCCATTCAGCCACAGTGATGGAGGGGGTGATGAGGGGTCGTGAGAAATGCAAAATCTCCCTTCTCAATAGGTTAGTTATTTTATAGAATATTCCTCAATTTGGATTTATTTAATGTTTGTTCACTATTAGATTGAAGTTATGCAAGTCTGGCAGGGATACCACAGAGAGATGTATCCTCAGTAAATAATACCACAGAAGAGATGTATCCTCAACAAATATCAAGAGAAATATATTTATTCTAGTATTGCTGGTGGTAACTTTGATCAGTTGGTTTTAGGTGGTATCTGCAAGTTTTCTCAATTATATAAAGTTATTATTTTTCCAGTTTTAATAAGTGATTTTGGGGGGAGATAATTTGAAGTATCCTGTTTATCAAACTTTACCTACCATTTTAGCTTTCAATGATGATTGTTGCATGAATCATTTATTACTATTAATTCCAACAGTTTCCTCCATTTATTAGTTGGCATTGTACTGTGAGGAAGAACTTTTCCTTTCTTTCTCTTTTACTTATTTATTCATTTATTTATAACAGGATGGACTCATTGATTCTTGTTTTATCCTTTGTTATCATTGTTCTGATGCTTAGATTATTCCAGATTTGCCCAATGGGAGCCCGTTCCAGGCTGGACCCAGTGTCCTTTTGATATGGCCTCATCATTTGTTAGCATTTCCTTGCTGTCTGGCACAAAAAAGATGTTCTGAGCTCATTTTGTATTTTTCCTGCTTCACCCCTGGAAACAGCCATGGTTCTTCAAGGATTAGAAACCAAGATCTAGGCACTAAGCTTATTTCTTCTGGGGTGTGATTTAGCAGACAGAGCTAGGAAACTCTGTTCACATTGATACTTCCAATTCCAATGCAGTAACACAGAGTTCATTCTGGTCTTCCTCCTTTCCGTATTGTAACTCCCCATTGACACTGAGAAACCTGGCTTCCACTTTGAGTTTGAGGTTTCTTTGAGTCATCCAAGTGAAGAGTGGGGTAGGCTGGTAGCTTATAAGGATCTGGACTCAGAGAGATGCATTGGTCTCACAGGGTAGTGGGAGGAGTGGCATTGATTCATAATTTAAGCTCAAGAAAGCCATGCAACACATCATCTGGTAGCGAGGAAGAGGGAAGGATGTAGCTAACTTTTAATGGGTTCCTTCTATGAAGTCAAGCCTGAATGTTGAGGTGCTTTACATTCTTTTAGTAAATTTTTGAATGCCCACTGTGTTCCAGGCACTCTTTCAGGAGCTAGTGACACAAGATAGAAAAGTATCCTGTTTCATTGAGCTTCTGTTCTGGTGGGAGGAAGCAGAAATAAACAAACATGGATATTGTGGGGTAGTAATAACTGCTATCTAGAGAATTACATAGGATGATTGATTGGGTGGTGTAACGGTTTGAGTTTTATGTAATTATGAATTCCAAAAATATAAATTGGATTATGCTTGTAAACTCATCTGTTCATCTGGGCATGATTGGTTTATGATAAGGGCATTAACTGGGCCACGTCAGGAGGGTGTTGGGCTTCGCTCCTCGGTGGGTGTGGTCTCAAGTATAAAGGCCAGGCAGCAGATTTGAGTTGCAGAGAATTGGAGAGAAGCAGATTTGAGAAGCAGTTCTGATGTTGGAGTG
>PVKH010029203.1:0-12703 GCA_004027955.1 Chaetophractus vellerosus | reverse complement strand
GAAGCAAACTGGAGAAGCAGTTCTGATGTTGGAGGAGCCGTTCGCCGGATAGTCTACAGCTGGCCTTGTGGAGAGACGCAAAGCATAGAGAGCCTCATGATCTACAGCTGAATTTGTGGAGGAAACAGAAGCTAAGCCTGGAGAGAAACGCAGCCCCAGGAACAGAGGAACCCAGAAGCCTCACCCCTTGAGATGTTGGCAGCTGTCTTTCTCCAACACGTGGACTTTGGTGAGGGAAGAAATTTATGCTTTGTGGCCTGGTAACTCTAAGTTTCTACCCCAAATAAATACCCTTTATAAAGACCAGGTATATTTGGTATATTTTAAAAGGCACCCCTGTGGCCTTTTAAACACCCCCTCAGAGCTGGAAGGAGTTCCGGACTCCCTGGAGCAGGCTGGAGGCTAAATGATATAAGGTTGACAAGGTGTGGTCTCCACAGGGCAGGCTATTACAGGTTTATCTTGTAAAGTCTCAGCAGAATTTAGAGTTCGAATGTGCCTACCAATATTATCATTATCCTATATGTCTCCATCCCAGTCCTTGGGGTTCTACTCCTTTCCAATCAATGCCCTCACTTTAATTGTAGAAACCCTGCAAGGTTGAGATTTTAGTCCTCTGTAGCTCTGCTACTCGTACAATGAGCGTCTGGGTTTAATTCTCAGATATCTCAAGTCTTTGGCTACAGGTGAAAAGCTTTTCTTTCAAAGCACATGTAGAAACTTTCATATCATTCATGCAGCATTTAAGTTCAAAATTTGAAGACTTTAGCTCATCCCTTTCTTTTTTAACTGTATCCAGAGTATCTAAATGGAGCCAGCCAACATCATTATACTTTTTTATTCCACAAAATTCTGTTTAGGTATTGAAAACACTCTCACCCAGATCCTTGCTTCCTATAAGTGTGGAAGTAGGGGAATCCAGTGAGGCTATATTGGATATCTGTATTGTCAGCTCATGCCATGGACTCTTAGCAACCTCTTCATTATTGGAAAGGGAGTCATTAGTACCCTTGAGTCCAATTAGAGTAGAGAACCACCTCAGACATCCCATGGTTAAGACTCTGTTCCTCAAGAAACACTGCCGATAGCAGCTGTATTAGTCAGGGTTCTCTCGGGAAACAGAATCAACAGGAGATATCTGTCAATAATATAAGATTTTATAAGAGTCTGTCATGTGACAGTGGGGATGCACAAGTCCAGGTTCTGCAGGCAGGCTGCAAGCCAGGGCTCCGATGAAAGACCAATGAAGGGTCCGTGATGAGTTTCTAGGAGAAGTTGGCTGTCCAATGACGAGCTGGGAAATTCTCTCTGAATGTTGAAATCACTTCCCCTTTTAAGGTAGTCAACTTATTGGATAAAAGCTTCATTTATTCTTGATTCAATTTCCCTGATTGATGCAGATGTAATCAGCCATCCATGCAGTAAACTCCCTGGTGATCGAAGTCCATAAATGCTCTTGTATTACAATTAGCCCAGTGCTTGCTGGACCTAATACCTGGACACAATTACCTGGCTGAGGTGACACATTAGCCTAACCATCACTGGACCTAAGACTCAAAATTATAAGGATTGAAGTAGAGGGCAACTGATGTACACAGCTAATCCAAGACCTGGAATGAGACCTGTATAATTAATGCTTACTGGTGATCTTAGGCTTAAGTCACTCAGAAGTAGATGGCATCCAATGTAGACAGCTAACCCAAGAACCAGGAATAGACATGGTTTTCATCAGATTTTGATGAACTCAGTGCTTGCTATGATATTCATTATTTTCCTTTTAGCTTTCTTATTCACATTTGTATTTCTCTCTCACCTTTTTTTTGACCTGCTGTCCATCTCTGTCTCACCTGTAATGAATCCTACCAGTTTTATTCTCCTCATTCCTGCCCTTACCCTCAATTCCTGATCCCTTGCCATCCTCAAACCTTTTTTCCCAGCCATACAAGGGCTACTGACTTAGGCAACCTATTAAATTGCTGAGCTTGTGTTTGTTTAGATTCCACAGAAGTGCCTCGTTTATTTGCTTCACCCATAAGTAGCCAAACCTTTAAAAACATTAAAGATAACATTCAAATATTACATGAATTAGGGAACCCTGAAACTTGACACTTATTTGTCTGGCTAAACCTTGTATCTTGGGGAGCCTGGATTTGTAGCATATCAAACCTTGCCAATCTTTTTTCTTATCATATTCATTACTATGTCTCTTATTTGTTGTCTCATCTCCAAAATAACAGCCACAACTACCTCCTTAGTCATGCTAATATCAACTCTTAGATCTTGAAGTTTGTACTTATGAAATTATTTCTGTAATGATGAAACTAAGCCTAATTATAATTAATGTCAAAGAACCACTCCTTGGGAATCTTCTTGTTGCCCATATGTGGGCCCTCTCTAAGCCAAACTCTGCAAATAAACTTCCTACCTTCTCCCACGCATAGGACATGACTCTCAGGGATGAAGCTGCCTATGTAGAGAAATTAATACTAAATGTTGATCAGTGATGCTTTCAGAGAAAGATTTGATTAAAATGAAGAAATGTTAAGAAATAAAACAAAATAGAGGTACTATAGCTTAGAGATTTATAATAGAGTCAAGAGGCCATTCAGGCAGCTACTCTTACGCAATGTCAGCCAGATATTTTAAACTGCCTAAGTACGTAAAGCCTCAAGCAACCAATGTTGCTCCAAACTCTAAGGACATCTGCACACCATAAACAAACCAAAAGATAAAAAGAAATCAGTAAACTAATTTGAAGGACATTTGGGACACCAAGAACACCAAGCACAGTTTATGTAATCTTCTTTAGAAAAACAAAAAACAAAAAACAAAAAACCTTGCTTGGAATCACCAAGTAAGAACAACAATTTGGGTTTCTACCAAATAAATGTGTGCCCATTGAATTGCATTTATAAAACCCCAAATAAATGTGTTTTTTTCCTTGCAGCTTATTTTATTATTTCTCAGTAACAGAAGATAAAATTCTAATAACTCATTAATCAAGATCTTAAGCAATCTTGTGAGTCTAGCCCTACACCACTTCGTTTCTTTTATAGCATCTGTTGCCTTCAAGTCTTGTTGTTCAAGTTGTATGAAGTTGCATAAGCTCTTTTCAATTAGTATCATCCTTAGGAGGAAGCTTTTTCTTACACGAAAGCAATTACTTCATTTACCTGCTGTCTATCTCCCAATAATATATTGAAAATTCGAACAACTTTTAATATAATCGCTTTTGTTGAGTTATATAAATACAGTAAAATTCACATATTTTAAGACTATAATTGATGACTTTTGAAAAATATCACGATCATGTAATTACCACCAAAACACTACATAGAATATTTCTATCACACAGGATGTGCCCTTTGCACTTAATTTGCCCACACCAGCCCAAGTGTTTTATATGGCTATAATACTTTCACTATGTACCAATTTTATCTGTCTTAGAAAGTCATATTGTGATGGGTTGAATTTGTATCCCTCTGATTCTGTGAATATGATCGTATTTGAAAATGTTTTTTGAAGATCTTATTTGAAAATGTTTTTTGAAGATGTGATTAGTTAAAATGAGGCCACACTTGACCCAATATGACTGGTGTCCTCATAAGAAGAAAAATGGACAAACACAGACAGACGCAACAAGAAGGTCATGTGAAGGTATAGGAGGCAGACATGGGAGAGATGTGTCCACAAGCCAACGAATGTCAAGAATTGATGGAA
Source organism: Chaetophractus vellerosus (assembly GCA_004027955.1). Taxonomy (NCBI): domain Eukaryota; kingdom Metazoa; phylum Chordata; class Mammalia; order Cingulata; family Chlamyphoridae; genus Chaetophractus; species Chaetophractus vellerosus. Next base: position 8,983 of record PVKH010029203.1, on the reverse strand, counting down.
AACACCAGAAGCTAAAAGAGCCAAAGAAAGATTCTCCACCACAGATTTCAAATGGAACAGCATGACCTTGACAACACAATGTCTTCAGTCTTCTTGTCTCCAGAACTATGAGACAATACATTTCAGTAGTTTTGTGTCTCCTACTCTGTGGTACTTTGTTATGATTGGCTTAGGAAACTAGCACACATGTGAATTGATTTCTACAACATGCACCATTTTAATCTGGCTTCTTTTGTGAAACACAAGCATTTTAATAAATATCCATGCTGTGTGAATCAGAACTTAATCATTGAAAACTGCTTAAAATAATATTTAGAGATCCTCCCCATGCCATTGATAGAGGGGTAGATTCTGGATTATTATTTCTTCTTACCCTTCCCTAGATTCTATAAACTGTTTCCAAGATCTTAAAGGAAGTAATCCTCTAGAGAAATAGAGAATATAAGATATTACTACTCAACTGAATTATATTTCCTGGTTTAGTTCCGAGATGAGATAAGAGATCAAAAACTTATGTCTAGTCTGTTACATTTTGCAATATATGATTGATTTATATCAAAGGCATGTATTTCACTGGGCATTAAAGTTTCTATTCATCAGATAATTATAGTTTTTAAATTCTCCATAATCTTATTCTGGCGCAGTACTAAAAATTCTTATAATATTATGCATATGAGGAATTGAATTTGGTGATAAATCCATTTCTGCAAATTCCAAAATGCAAATCTTGACTGGGTGAAGTGAGCAATTGCCACACAATGGCTGGGACAATAATGTGTTCATTTCACATTAGGCAGAATTTTAAGGGACACATATGGAGTCAATGTATTTCAAGTGTTGGCATCCTTAGTGTTTTATATCTCTGGGATTTCTTGTGTAGTGTTATATTTGCCTGTAAAATGGATGACTTAGATTCTAGACACTTTTATTCTAATATTTACCTATTAGGTGAACTTGAAAAGTCAATTAGTTAACTTCCCTAATTTTAAATTTTAAAATAAAAATAATAATAATAATAAAAGCTAGTCTTAAAATATAAGAGCCATAATTTCTAGGGAAGATGGCAGAGCTCTAAGACTCAGTCCTTCCATAAAAACAACAATTAAACAGACAGGAGCTGTCTGAAACTGCTATTTTTAAACTCCAGAGGCCATAAGAGTACTGTACAACATCCAGGGAAGAGTGCATCTTGATGTTATGAAATATTAGAATTTCTGCAGATCCAGGAGGCAGTTTGGGGGCCATTAGGCCATTGACTGCCTTTGCTTGTGCAAATAAATAAACTATTTCTTTCTTTGAAACCCCTGTGTCTCACAAATGGTCTTTAAAGTGCACTGGGAAGAAGGAACCCACCTTTGCTCAGTATCAATATTACAATTTTAAATATGGTGAGTACCAACCAAATAGCCTAGGAAACCTAGATATGATGGAGTTTCTTGTGTAACTGAAACTGACTATGCATTTATTTTTACCATTAGCATAGTTTTTAACTTTAATAATGCAACCCAATTGGTTTGAAAATGTAGGGAACTTTATTCAGTGTTGCTTATTTGACTTCAGTTATGCAGAAACTTATTGAAATAATAGACTGAAATAGTAGGTAAATTTTAGACAAAAGTTTTTTTAGAATTGAATGACTATCTGCCTATACAATTTTTTTAATTCAATATTTTTGAAGTTTACTTATGCTCAATAGTTAAGTGGGAGTTAAGAAAATAATTCTACAAATTCATTTTATTTAAAAAAAAATTCTTTTAGCAGGAAGAGTGAATGTTTCCTGGATAAAAGTCTTTTTTCCTAATAGAGAATAAAGAAGTATCTTATTCTGCCTAAATTGCCACTTGTTTATATATTGACTTTTACATTTTTGTTACAGTGTTTTGTTTTTTTTTAATTGTTAGTATATTATGAATAAGTAATGAAATTCATTTCATAAAACTTACATATAAAGTTATTACTCCTAAGTAGGCTAAATTTGCATTTTTTAAATTATTCAGGTTGCTTACAAATGTAAATGACATTTTAAGTATTAATGATATTGATGTGAGTACAGTGCATTTTTCCCAAAGAAAACATCCTGTTTGTTTGCAGGGTAAAAAAAAAATGAAGGCTCTCAGAGCATTTGTTGGTGTTTTGAATGTAAAGATCTCAGTTGTACATGTGAAAGATTCATCAAGTATGTCTTACAATAGAAGGATGCATAAACACTTCATAGAGAAGGATTAACTTAAATAATTGTTGCATTTCTTTATTTCAATAAATTAAAAAACTCCTCTCATGATGGTATTGCCTTAGAAAGACAATTTGGCCATTATGGAATATTTGCATAACAAAGAAATAGCTTTATTAAAGTAAATTAAAATACTCCCAAATATGATTTTTCCATATCAGCTTTGTAATTTAACATTTCACTCTAGCAGTGGTATGTAAAGAAAAATGTACATAAGGCAAGATTATTTGAGTGGATATTAGTTAGGAGACTATTACAGTGGTACAGTTAAGAGAGTATGATAATTTGAACTATGATTGTGGCAGTACAAATAGCAAGATGTACACAGATTAAAGAAATGATCAGGGAGCAAAGCCCCATTACCTGTCATATAAGGGAAGAGAAAAACAAAGTGGTAAAAGACGATACCCAGGTTTCTGGCTTATGCAGTGGGATGCTATCATTCCCTTGGATAGTAAACTTGAAGACAATCTATATTTAGAAGACACATGCATTCTTTTGACTTAAGTTTTATTTGAAGTGTTTCTGAGATAACAAGGAAATGGACCTAATTTCTAGAGATGAGTTTGGACCTAGTGATATATATTTGAAAATGTTTATAGTATTAAAAGTAGGTCCTATAAAAGTATTTTTAGGAACCAACTGTAATACTTATTGGAAGCAAGTATAGAAGTATGATAAGACAAAGGAGTTTGAAGACATAGTTGGAGAGAAAAAAGACACTTCAATAATTCAAAACCTTATATGGTACAAATATGGATAGATATAACATAAAAATGTAAATCTTCTAATAAAGGCATGGGTCAAGCACTAAAAGATCATCAAAGCAATAAAAATAATTATTCCTCTGTAGTGAGGGAAGCCTATAAGGCAGGGGTTCTTAATCTTTTTTGTTCCATGGACCCCTTTACCAGTCAGGTGAGGTCCACACTATATTGTGTATTATTTAATAAATATATCACATTCACACCAACATGTCCCCACAAGAATTTTTTTTTTTTTTTAATTTCAGCTAAATCTCACAAACTCCTTGTTAAGAACCCCTGCTGTAAGGAAAAGTTTGCATTTTATCTCGGGTGGTAAAGATGAGTAGGAATTTGTTTGCCCAGAAAGGCGGAAAAACAATTTAGGAAGAAAGAACAGGATGTGCAAGTGCACAGAATGGACAAGGAAAAGATAAACATATCAAAAGACCAGAGAAGTGGCTTGGGACAAGTCACTGAAGTGACCAGACCAATATTTAGTATCCAAATCTATTATCTCCTCCGTTGTTTCCTGCTACAAAGTATGCAATTAAATGAGCAATGGCTCCCACCTTGCTGTGTGTTTTTAAGCAAAAGTTCCAACTCCCTTCAAAATATAGAATATGAGAAATTAAAATAAGTGAATAAATAAATTAGGCATTACATATTGCCTGGTAGATTGCAATGCATGATCCCGACTGCCATTGGAAAATTTAGTGGTGTCATATATTTTTAAAGAAGACCAGATATATGCTTTTGAGATACTCATCTTCACTGCATTATATTAAAAATCGTTTTATATATTCTCGCTTGTGGAGTAAATTAAGTCTTCAATCCATTGTTTCCTACTTAGCATGAAACCCAGCAGTTTGAATGTGCTTCTGCAAATTATTTTCAAATACACTGACAAGAAATAAAGATCAAATCTGTAGTTTATGTATATTAAAAATACATGCAAAATATATGTAATAATTAGTTACCAACATATGAAGAAATAGCTCATTAAAGAGCTGCTGGAAAACAACCTCCTAAGAAATAATTCACTTTAATATATTACAGATTTTTAAAATGTTTCTTCTCTCATTCTTTATTAATGGAGACATTTGCATTCAAATAGAGATCATTTGTTTTAGGAATTCATCTGCTCCTGCTGTTTATTCTCCACCTACTATTTAATCCTCGGTTTATAGCACAACCATTGGTTGCAGTGAAAAATGATTAGGATGTCACTAAAGTTTATGCCTTCAGGTAAGAAATATGGTACATTTTAGTGCAATGTAGCTGAGACATTAATGCTTTGTATTCCCTCAAATTTCTTTAAATTAAAATAAGCAAGGACTGAAAATTTTAAAGAAAATGATACATTGTCTCACCCTAACTAAAGTATCTCTGCATGCAAAATATAGTTTTTCACGACATGCCACCTGTTCTGCAGAAATATAATAGCAATACGATAGACATGGTAAAATAATTGTTTTCGAAAACCCACAAATCATAGAGTTATGAGATCAACATGTTGACAATACCTTACTATTGCTCTATTGCACCTGTAAATCCCTGTTTATGAGATGGGGAATTAATATTTACTAGAGGTGAATGTGAAGTATTCCAAGTAGTTCTGCAGAGCATTGATATATGGAGACTTTACCTATTTGTCATAATGTAGGCTATTCTTCTTATGTCTGTAATCAGTGGAGATTTAAGTTTATAGAGGGAAAATGTGGCTAGAATTCTATGCTGTAATGCCTTAGACACATCCAAAAGTCACAATGTGTTCCATTTAAAGTGCAAAACTATAAACTAATGAAAATGTTACTGTCATAGGCATTATGTTCTTAGTGTTATTGGTAAAATACAATGGAAATGCTTACATTAATATTATTTGGCAAGAGAAATGACAGCTAAATGATTTAAAATTCTGATCAAGTGTGATGCTCAGATAAAAAATATCAGCAAGAACAAAATATGTTCTGCTAGGCTGAATAAAAAGAAAGTACCAGTGGGTAGAGAGAAACTGAAACAGGATAAAAAAGGAGTTTGCTTGTGATCAGTCCTCAAATTTTGGTAAAAGCTGTTTTGAAGTAGTAAAAAATGTAAGGAACAAAAAACATTTACTTCAGCTTGATCAGAAAATGAACAATATCTATTTGGTTTCATTGTACAAACCATGCATTTAGCATTAAATTACCCTCTTTTTTTCCCCTTTATCTTGGTAACAGCTGGTTCTTCCTTGGTAATAACATTCTTTACTTTGTTTAACATTGGAGGAATTTGTAAATAAATTTCTTCTATTTTGAAGTGCACTCGTAGACCAGGTAGTTTCTCTTCTCAGTTTATTCTTGGAGTAATGTTTTTTTCAAACTGTGATTTATAACCCCATCCTTGGGTTACAAAATCAAATTAATGGGTCTTGTCCAGCATCTTAGGTAACTAAATTGAATGAAATAAAAAAAAAGAACATAAGATACATCACGAGTATTTTGTTTCAGTTTGTGCATGTTATATGGCATTCACCACTTAAGTTATGCCCTTTAACACACAATCTTAACTCCTACTGATTTTAAGAAGGATCCTGTGCTCACAGTTCAATGAAAGTTCTATTTCGAGGGAGGAAGATTCTTGTGCCAAATAATATGAAATTATTCTCTTACAGAACAGCATAGAAATCAGAGTGACAGTTGAATAGACTACATTTGTTTTCTAAGAGATTTTGAGATTACAGGTGGCATCTATGCTTTTAAAGACCAAAAATTTACTAGAAGTGATATATGGAGTACATTTAAAGAGGTGGGCTCTGACTATAATTAGGTTGAAATAGTTTCCTTTCATCCAAATAAGAACACACCTGACAATCATATATTGTTTACACTTTACAATATGAGAAGGGGAATATTAGGAGAAAAAAAGAATAAAATAGTGACTTACTAATTTGAATTTTTTCCCCTTCTTTTCTCTACCAACCTCCAAAAGTAATCCCACACACATGGCAAATATAAAAGAGAACATCATTTGCACTAATGGGCGATGCTAGGAAGGAAAGCTTAGAACAAAGCACCTGGGAAATTGAAAACAATATTCAGTGAATTTATAAATTGAAAGTGCACATGATCACATACACAGATTCTCACACAAGCACATCTTCTTACATAACTGGTGTTACATAAGATTTTGAAATGGCCAGGTCTAGTTTTAATAAAGTGAAAGAAGGGCAAAAACTAAAATCTTTTCTTCTCTAGACTTTTATATAATTTCAAGAATCTTTAGTAAACATTTTCATTTGCCCTGTGTTTGTCTTCCTGATCAGATAATGGCAGGAAAATTTGTTATCAAGCACAGAAGGAATATGTTCCAACTGGGATATGAATCCTTTAATCAATAAATGTCATGCAAGACCAGACGGGTCTGCTCCTTTGATAGATAAACATACAGAGAACCTCAGAAATAAGAGAGTCTTTCAAAGTCTTACTAGGGAAATTTGGTTTTGAGCAAGTTAAAACCCTATGATCTGCTAAAAATTGGTGAACTATCATACTGATATCTGAAATTTATATTTTTAAGCTGTTCTTCATATGAATCCAATGATCAGCAAAATTTGGGAACTAGATCCACATGTTCATTTTAAAACAAGAAAAATTTTATTTTTACTATTAGGTATCAAGCAAATGGGTGTCAGGAGATGGGAGTGTTCTAATTCTTAATGGCCTTATATAGAAAACTTACTGAAAGTTATGATAACTTTCATTTCATTTTTTTTTAAATATAAAATGCCCTGTAAGAAAAAAAATCAAGAACTGAAACCTATTGTGAATATTAAGTATCCCCACAGGGTCTCAAGGTTCACAAAGGACTTAAAGGGAGTCTGATACGCCTATGCAGGGAATCCATCTGGTTCCGGTTGTTTGCAAGCCCCAAATGCAAGTCTTTGAGAGTTCACAAGACACCTTTGGTAGGTGCTAGCAGAGTCCATCCTGGGGGCATTCCTGAATGCATGCCAATGAGTCTGGGAAAATACTAGTGGAAGCCATAGGGCATTTTTAGAGAATTATAGCCTATTGTGTATATAAGATTTGAGATTCTGAGGGAAAACATTGGTCATTCTCTTTCCTTAGGTTCCTACTCCTGGCAGAGCTTGTCCAGCAGCTCAGGTTAGAGCTCCAACAGAGGGGTTTGAGGAAGGCTACTGTAGGCTCCCTAGCTACTGCTTAAGGCCTTTCAACAATGAGACTAGAGACAAAGTCAGGAGTGGCTCAGGAGCTGAGTAACTACAAACAGTTTCTTGGTGCTGCCAGACAACTTATAAATCGTTGAAACTTCAATAAATAAATAAACAAACAGATAAATGAAAGCGTAGAGCCCTTTGGGGTTGCTTTGTCCATTGGGCCTGAAGATACCTTAGAGACTTGGGTAATTCTCTTTCACAATAAAGTAGGCAAACTGGTTTAATTTAGTGAGAGAAATGCAACACTGAAGATGCAAAATTACACTGGCCCTTCAGAACCCTGAGAGAGACCTCCATCAAGCTAGCAACGGAGGCTACAACGGTGGCAGGAAAAGTCCCGCCCCATGTTTTCCTGACTTTGAGGGATCTGAACCCTATTCCCTCAGTGTTCACAGCAACAGTGGCCGTGGTGCTAGAGACATGGGTGTTGTCAGGGTGTTGCCCTCCCATCTGGGCATTCAAGGCAGCTGGCCTCCTGCCCCCAAGATTAGAGAGAGAGAAAGAGGGAGAGGAAAAGAGAGTGAGGAAAAGCAACTGCCCTGCCCTTCAGGGAAGCCTGAGCTCTGCCCGAGCCTGAGTGCAACACCCTGAGGACCTGACCACAGAGAACAGCTGCTCTGTGGGCCTCTGGGCTGCCTCTGCTAAACAAACATGGTGTCCTTGCTGGGTTTATACCATGGCTGCCCTTGTGATCCATGGATGTTCTTCCCTTTGCCCCTCCTTATGAGCCTTGGGGTGAGTTGGAGATCCCTAAAGGCTTCTTTTGATCTGGACATCTCCACTCAGATCCTTCTGAACCCAGAAGGGAAGGAGGCCCCATGCCAAGAATGGAGGTACTTGGGGAGATGAGAAAGGATTACATTTCTTGGGCCTTTGGTACAGAGGTGAGTGTAATTCCTGCAACCCTTGGTACCAAAATGGAGGAGAACAAATAAGTCTCTCTGGGCTTAGGGCTGAGGCCACCACCACCAGGTCTCTTGCACAAACTGATTGTGGGTGGGGTCCACAGGGTTTGATCTGCCTACTGTCAAGCCTCAGACTAGACATATAAAAGAACCCCCCCCCCCCCCCCCCATGGATGAGACATTTGGATAAAAATCAGTTCTCCTAAGAAGCTTTTTGTTACCCGTGTAGATGCTCACCAGAAAGTCCCCTATGCTGATGAAAGAAAACAGAATCAAAGATGAGACAAGGGTTGTCAGCCAAATGAAGACTTATCTCTGCTCAGAACAAGCAGATGTGTGACTGACTGCCACCTTTGTCCACAAGAGGAAGGTCCATGGGCCATCAGACACCATCCTAGACTGAGCCTGTGTTCATGGACTGTCACTGTCATCAGAAGATACAGGACCAGCATGGAAAAACTGATTCACTTGCCATACCCTGACCAAAGCTAAAAATATTGCCTGGAACCTGCTAAACTATGATGATTTGTGCATCCTTTGACACCTGGCCAACCCCGCTGCTGTATCTGTTCTCAGCAGGGAGGGAATGGCATTGTATCACTACAACACAAACACAAGAGGGATGTGCATAGATAATTTGCTGCATCAGCCACTGATCAAAGCCCACTGGCCATAGTGGCTATAGGAAACTGATGCACAAGATTGAAGAGGAAGATTAACTTATTTTGTCTTTTTAAAATTTTTAATGTGAGTAAACGTTGTTCTATCCAGTGTATGTGTGAGTTGTGCTTTTGGTGGTGACCCTGACACCTGCAAATTATGGATTGGGTGGGGATCCTAGGACTGCTGTTTCTGACAGCAGGCATTTTTGTGCTCTGTGTTGTCA
>PVKH010029202.1:0-12693 GCA_004027955.1 Chaetophractus vellerosus | reverse complement strand
TCCAAAACATGATTTTCCATACAATAGAAATAAAATTAATGGAAAAATTATTTAAAACAATCTTGAATCCTATCCTTGGACCTCCTTAGAAGCCCATGTTCCAGGACCTTAGTGGATGTATTTTTCTTTCATTACTCACGTATTCATTTTAGCTCTCTATTACTTCCCAGTCCAGAAATGACTTGGCTCTCTAAAGCAGATGTAGTGGACTCCCACTGATCTGAAACATTGATGAGAACTGGGATCTGAGGGAAGAGAGAAGGGTCCCCTTCTTGAATCATCAACCCACCCTCCCAGTGCCAGATACACATTAACTGCAGGGTAGAGTCTGTAGCCATGCCACCACCATCCCCCAATGTTTTGCTTTGTTTCCTCTCTTGTCCTATGTATTATCTTCACTGTAATCTAAAGTTTCATTTTTGGATGTGTAGTTGCTTAATCCAGTCTAGGTATGGGGCTACGTGATTCCACTTACCTCCAATCACATAATGGCAATTCCTTTCACTTTTGACTTTCTTTTTCACAATTCACTTGTATTTCACCTAAAACATAACAAATGATCTTAGAACATTGAAGCTAGCAGGGTCCTTAGTGATTATTAAACACCCCCATTATTTTACAGACCACATGAATACATTTCAGAAAAGTGAATGAATTCGTCCAAACGTACATAGTTAGCAATGAAAGTTGGGAGTCTTGTGACTCAGAAATTGTTGCTTTTCTCTTTCACCAGATTTATAGCAGATAGTGCAGGAGCAAAGGTTTCCAAGTTGCATTTAAATCTCAGAAATCAGTTTTGTAATATTTTTCTAGGTAGCAAGTTCTTAGCCATTGCTTTCTTTCTGAAATTTTAAAGTGATTCTCATGAATTATTCCAGGCACATGGAAATCAGGCATCTATGGAGAAAGTAGAATAATAGACACAAAGCTGCAGGTGCCTCTCCTTTATATGGGGAATATTTAATTTCCAATTACTGGTCTGTGAGAGGACATCCAAAATGCCTCAGAACTAGTTACTATCCAATATGAAATCTACTTCCCTGCTGCTTTTTCCAGCCAACATTTCATTTCCTCTCATAACCATCTCTGCATTTATTTAAAAGAATCCAGGGAGATAATCCTTGTCTTGATACTCAATTCTCAGTATTACTGTATAGAGCAAAAATGTGTATCCTGTCACTGGAACATTATTTTCTTGCTTGTACTCTTTTTCTCTGGCATGAGTTGAGGTATTAAGAATTTCAATCACTGTAAAATGGGAGCAAAATGCTGTTTTCCTGTTAAAAAGATGGAAACACAAAGCAGCTTCTTTAGGATGAGTTAGAAGGCCCCAAATGAGCAGAATATTATTCAGTTATCTGATGTATTCAGGACCACACAGTTTCTCTGTCTCCTAAAAATTAGGCTTGGATACTTCCTGTTTGCTCCAAAGGACTTATATAAGAATAACCAGTACTGTCCTTACATATTCCTGGAATATATTTCAATGGTGTCAGATATGCCAAAAAAAAAATACATGAAATTAAATGCCCATGGAAATGGGGCTTTTGGGTTTATCAAGTGCAATTGGCTTTACCCATCAATTTCTTGAACTTTGGAGTCAGGGAGGATAACTCCAGGACCTCCCTACAAATGCCCCTTGCTGCCAACATCAAGAGTGAAGACTGGGCTGGAGGAGTCAGGAGGCCTGTCACCATGCCATTCTCAAGTAGGTACTGTCATTTCCTATTTTAATAATGTATTGCTATTTCACAGGGGAATAATAAGTTCTTGCATTTCTTGCTAATAGGAATTGCCCTGTGTTACCAAATTATTTTTGCACAATCAATCTCTGTTCCCTTCAATAATGTGGACACACAAATCTTTGAATTGATGAATCTTTGCAACAACCCTTGGAAATAATACATAGGAAGAAGAAGCAACCAGTCATGATATAATAATGGAGCAAACAAAGAGAGATGTGACTGAGGTAACAGCAGGACTCTCAAAAATAGATTTATTTCTGGGCTGAATGTTGCCAAGAAGCAGATTTCTAGATGTATCTTGGGGCCTGCAGCTGCCAGGAATGCTCTCTGGGTGGTCATGGGGCTCATTAATCACTTCTCTGAGTTCGCAAGCCTGGTGGCAGGTTGATGTGCAGACGCCTGAAGGAGTGGGTAAACCTGGAAAATCTCATCATTTTATTGGCTCGCCTAAAACCTTTCAAAGCCCAAACTCCTCTGCACAGCATAAGAGGTGTTTCCTGAAGGACTCTTAACCCCTCTTCCATGTCAATTCTGACTATTCCCTCTGTTTTACCCTAAGCTTCAAGCTATGCTGGGCCATGCTTCTATGACTATAAATTCTGCTCCCTTGGTTAAGTATGATTCTTTCCTTGTCAACCAGGTGATCTACATAGCTTTCCAAACTCAGCTCAATCTCCACCCATTTCAGATAGTTGATTACTTCTTTGTTTTGTTCTCATGACACAGTTTCGTAACTTTTTGTTTACCATTGTAAACATTTTTTACTATTGTAACAACTGATTACAATTGTAACTAACTTGCAAGGATTGAAACCAACTTAACATAGTCTTATCATGGCATATAGCATAAGGCCATAACAGGTGCTTGATAAATGCTTGGTGAATAAATGAAGGAATGGACTGAGGCAATGAATGTCTAGATTATGATCAACAATGCAAAACTGGGAAATCCTATTTTTACAGTAGAGTCAAGCTATCCACCAATTCCAGGGCCTCAGTAATTAATGTCAAAATTTTGTGTTTGGAAATAAGGTAAAGAGGCAGTGAAAATCTGGACAGATCCAAAAGCTAGGCTAAGTATGGAATTGGAACAAAGATTCCAAGCCAAAGAAAGTGAAAAAGAGAAGGGGGGTGGGCAGGAGGCAAGGTCATGAATATGAAGTAAGGACCGAAAATGGTAGACTATACCAGAGGGAATAGAGAAGAAAGACTTGCTGAAAATTGGTCAGCGAAAGGTCCAAACCATGCCCTGTTCCCAGGTGTCTGTCTATGCAGGGGCAAGTTTACAAATAATGTACTTTGGATTCAGGAGCAAAAAATTCAATCATCGAGGATAAAATAGACATCCAGTATGCAAAGATCTCAACAAGGAAGAAAATCGGAGAAGTAAGGAATAAGATCAACAATGTCTCACGCTACATTTACTTTTGCTTGTTTCTCCTTATATTTCTTCTGCCAAGGACATGCTCCTGTCACAGAATTTCAAGAAGTACTATCCATACCTGTGGGGTGGTTGAGAGAAGTGTTTAATAGTTAAGCTATGAAATTAGACTGCCTGGGATAAAATCTTGACTCCACTGCTTTCCAGCTGTGACACATTAGTCAATTACTCAACCTCCCTGAGCTCTAAAATGGGACTGAAAATAGCACCTACTTCATAGCACTGTTGGGAGGATTGAATGAGTTAATCCATGGAAAGTACTTAACCATAGACTGAAACATGGGTAGCCAGGCAGGTGATCCTACTTTTAGAGAGGTTCATGGTAAGAAGTACAGATTTAATTTTTCAGATAGAATCAAAATAATTTTTTCCTATTTAGTTGTTCCTGTCAAAGAATTATCCCAATGTCCTCTAGAAGGGAAAATATCTACCAAGTAAAATATACCTCTTTGAGCCGAAATAAAAATACAGTAAAATATAACTGATCTAAAATTTTACACATGTAGTAGACTTTGATTTACTAGTTGACATCAGTTCAGATAAAGCTTTGGTTACAGTTTTAAACAAAAGCAGTTGCTTAAATAATATAATGACATCTAATACAATTTGTTTCTTTTTGTGTATATAGGCAATTAAGAATTGGCCCTTTTGCTCTGAAGTCCTCTGTACCCAAATTTGCTTCTGGTCTTCTGTTCTACCATCCCTGAGGTAAGCTGTCATGATCCTTGGGATCCAAGACAGAGCACCAGTCATCACGCGTGTATTCCAAGGTGCAAAAACAAGAGAGAAAAGGGATGTACTTTCCCTTTAAGGACATATCCCCTGAATTGCACATATCACCTCCCTTCATTTGTTATTGGCCAGAACTAGTAGCAGAGAAGCCTGACAAACATCATCTTTGTTCAAGTGACCATATAGTCAATTAGAAATTGGGGGTTTTATTACTGTACGAGAAGGAGCTATTTTGGGAATAACTAATGGCCTCTACCAGGGCTGGCTTTCATGCTCTCTATGTGGACTGGGATGTTAACCTCATAACCCTACTAGGACAAAAGCATTTGTAGGAAGAGAATTGTTTGTTAGTATCTCATTAAGTCAAAACTGAATTTTCATGTGTTTCTTCATATGCCTGTGCTGTGTTTCACAGTATTGGATTTTATCAGTTATACCTGACTAAAATCAATTTATCTCATCGAGGAACTGTTTCTCAGGCTAAAAACCCAGCTTCTACAGTAGAAACACTATTTGTGAGGTGTTTATTCCTAGGCTGACATTACAGCAACCGTGGAGGCTTTGAAACTCCACAATAAGTCTATTTTTTCTTAATCCATGTTCCTTTGTTCAGGCTTTTCACTTTGCTTGTAATTGCCTTCTAAACTTTTCTATCTGGCAAACTATTCAAGCTTCAAAACCCATCTTAAACCTCACATCTTCTATAAAGTCTTCCCAAATTCTCCCCGACAAGTTTAGTTTTACCCTCCTCTATGATCCCACCACTCATTTATATCTCTGGTACCATACTTGGTACATTGTGTTGTGAATATTTGCTTTTCTGTCCTATCAAGTTGACTGTGAGTTTTTGGAGGCAGATAGGTTATCAAAAGTGTTTGTTTAATGACGGGATAAATTAAATTCTGGCCCCCAATTGGTGATTATTTCTGAGAAAGTTCCTTTAACTAAAGGAATTATAGAATGAACAATAGTATTGATAATAGCTGTGCTACTGTTTTTTCTTGGGTGTAAGAAGAGTCGCTAAGTGTTACGGACTTGAGATATAGCATGCCAAATCTCTATAAAACTTTTAAAATTAAGTATCTATCCACATTTTATAGCTGAGAAAGTTGATGCCCAGAGAAATTGCATAGTCTGCAAATGGTAGAGCTCTTTACCCCAAATCCTGCTACTGAGCTATGTTTCTTCATTAACGTTTCACTTGCTTGGTTAGGAAGAGATCATTGCCCTCTGTGGACATCTTCTTTGAAATGCAAGCACTCCTCAGAGGTACCGTAATCCACATCCCTGGCTCATAGGTGGGCCTTCCTTTATTAGATCCCTTAGATTATGATGGAAGGGTCAGAAGATGCACAAAGGTGCTGAAGAAGGAGAAAAGATCAGAAATGAGACTGGAACGGTCCATGTTCCAGCTTCCCCATGTAGCCTCAGATTGGCTTTCTCCAAAGAATTAAGTTTAGGCTATGTTGAGTTGAAATTTTTATTTATTTCCCCATCCCTGCTCACTTGGAGAGTTGCCAACAGCTGCTTTAATTGTATGTTACCTTGTTCCATTGTATGTGCACACACATGTGACCTCTTCTCCTACTTTACAGAGAAAATAAAACATCAAATGAGAGTGCCATCATTTTTCTGCTGTCAAGCCAGAAGCTTACCTGCATGCTAGCTTCTCATCTCTTCCGTTTTTCTCTCTTTTTTGTAGTTCAGGAGATAACCCTCTGTCTGTTATAGTTCCTACATCCCCACACTTTCCCATTATTCCCACAGAATCTCCCATTATTCATTATGTTTTTTTCTGGTTCCTTTAACTTTTTTCCACTGCACCTTTGACATCAACATTTTAAACACATGCAATTAATTTTCATATAAAAAAGAAACTACCATTTATGGACCCTACTTCCCTTTCAACTATTGCTGTATTTCTTTCCTCCTTAACAAAGCCTTGAAAAAGTTGCCTATATCCACTGATTCACTTACCTGCCAGTCCCTCCATTCCGCGGTCCTCTCCAATGCATTCATCCACACAGCTCCTGCAGGGATCACCAGTGAGTTCTCTGTCAACTTACAAGGTGGATATTTTACTGTTTTCCTGTTATTTCACTCCTGCCACAGCATTTGAAATTGTAGAGCACTCTGTCTTTGTTGAAATACTCTCTACACTGCTTTCTGTATCACTAAACTTCCCTGGTTTTGTCCTACTTCTATGACTAATCTCTCTCAAATTCCTTTGCTGGATCACTGTCCTTAACCTCTCTTTTAATCTTGAATTCCTCAAGGCATGGCTTTGGTCCTTTCCCCTTCTTACTCTATATCCTTCCCTCATGGTTTTATCCATGATTATATCTTTAGTCGCAATCTGTATTCTGAATACTTTTGAATGAGTATCTCTATTCCAAACTTCCCCTCCGAGTTCCAGAATTGTGTAACAAATTGCCCACTTAATATCTCCAATTGAAAGACTCAAATGAACCACAAGTGTAGCAAAATTAGCATGTTCATAGCTGAACGCACGATCTTCTTCCTCATATACAGCTTTCCACCAGTGCTTTCTCTCTTAATAAATGACATTATTATCTATCCAATTGTCTAAAGTGGAAACTCAGGCGGTATCATTTTCTCTAAAGAAAAGAGTACAGTTCTGTATGGCCTGATTTCCTATCAACCTAAAGTGACTTTGGCTTATTGCGATAGGCAGCCTCTAAGATGGCCCTCAATGACCCTGCCCCCTGGTATTTGCCTCTTGTGAATGTGGGCTGGCCTTACTGATTCACTTCTAACAAAGGGACTATGCCAGATTTAACAGAAACTCACTCCCAAGATTAAGTCACTGAAAGCCACAGTTAAGCCTTGAGATGACTACAGCCCAGTTGAAAGCTGGACGGCAATTACACGAGTGATCCTGACCCAGTAAGCCATTTGTTGTTTTTACCTGCTAGTTTCTGAGGTAATTTGTTTTGCAGTAGTAGACAACCAATATACATTAGAAGAAGGAAAACATCTTGTAGACTTAGAGATACCACATGGCTCCCAACCTACAATAACTATCATTTTGTAGAGATTGCAAAACACATTTATATTATATAGAGTATTACTTAGATATTGACCCAATTAACAACTGATACTAATTAATTTATGTTTTCATATACAAATAACTTGTAGCAAAAGTTTGGTTTCAGTGTGAGTTGTATTTTACTTTTGAAAAACTTTCATGAACTTTTACACAAATATCAAAAATATGAAGTTAAATATCCATGACTAATGATCTATAGGTTTTGATCAAATAACCTGACAAAGCTCATGCAGCCCATTATTGACCCATCCTCACCTGCACATAGTCTGGTGAAATGCTAGGAGGAAAGATCCTATGGAGCTGCGTGAGGACCAGTGGGACTTCCTGTTTATTCAGGGCATGTTAATATATTCCATGTCCTGAGTTCAGTTTCTAAATTCCAAGCTAAGATTATGAGGTACATCCATTTCTCTCTTTTAAGTCAATGTAAGGAAATCCTACTTTAACTTTCCATCGCCTATCTTCTTTCTCCATCCTTAATTCTTTTTATATCTGTTGCTTCTCTTTCTCTACTTTTCTCCCAAAAGATGATGCTCATATATTTCTCATTAATTTTATACCAGACCACTAAGGATGTAGGAGCCAAAGGCAAGTATAATATAATAAAATGTAGTAACATGGGTAATGACTAAAGTCAAACCATATAGCATAAAGTAGAAATAAAGATGCAACTTTAGTTCATTTCTTCTTTGCAAAGAATAATGTACCATAATAGCTTTAATCCTCCAAAAGAACCAGAAAATTCTCTAAGATGCCTCTCAGAGCAGTGAAATATGGTTTGCAGAAGAAGCACAGTAGAAATAATTACATGGTTTAACTATATATAAGAATGAAAAACAAAATTTCCTCACAGTAAAAATTAGAGACCTAACCAACTTACTACCAAATTCTAACATGAATAAGTCAGAATAATTATTAGGAAAGGCACATGACATATGATCAGACCTAATAAGAAAAAAGTTTTTTAAAAAAATTTCCAATATTAAATAAACTGAGAAATCTTTTTGATAGCATTTAAATTTTACATTATCTGATAGATGATATCTCTTCTGCAACTTAAATAACTATAAGAATGAGTCAGATTTCTTCACTTCAGTTTTGATGCTGAAAAAAGAGCTGTGAATATAAGAAAAATCTGTTAACTCAAGTTATCTGATTTTGAAAAAATGGGCATTGAGTAGGTGGAAAAAGTATAAAATAATTGCTATTAATGTATTAAGCATTACTGGAAAAAAGAGGATTATTTAAAACAAATCTTAAAAGCAAAAGCAAAAGAAAAAGAATTTCCTTATACAACTAAGTAATTCAATCGAAAATTATTGCTGTTATTACTGTCTACCAGTCATTTTTTTTTCATGAGTTCAGAGAACCCTATGACTGTGGCACATGATGGAAAACTGACTGATCACAGTAAATCATTTGTTATAAAGCACCACGAAACAATCTTCCACTTTGGAAGATACCTGAGATCTGAGTGCACACATCCTTCAAATTGGTAAGAAACCTACCTTCTATACATTGCCATTTCCTTACACAAACACACATATGCACATACACATGCACATATACAGAATCTTATCCCAAAACATCAATATCTATAAATAGTTTTACTGTATACCTTTCATAATTCCCAAGTAGCCACTCTATATTGATTTAATTGTTTTGTCAATTTATTTTGTCTAAGAGCCTATAGAGATTTTCTTATACCTCTTTTAAATGCAGAATAATGATGCCAATGGTTATATTAAATATTTTCTTATAAAAAACAAAAGACCCAATGCAAGAATTACAGCTACTATGCTGATTATACAGCATAAAGAATTCATTGGTTGAATCTCAACTATATCCTGGCAATATCATTAAGTTTGAGGAAATCAGCATCAATTTTTTTGAGACATAATTTACGCACAGTACAATTCACCCTTTAAAAGTATGCAGTTCAGTGGCTTTTAGTATATTCACAAAACTGTGCAACCATCACCATTATCTAATTCAGGAACATTTTCATTACCCACAAAATAAACCTCATTGTTATTAGCAGTCACTCCACATTCCCCTCTCCCTCCAGCCCCTGGCAATCATTAATCTATTTTCTGCCTCCATGGGTTTGCCTATTCTGGGCATTTCATATAAGTGGAATCATATAACATGAGGCATTTATGTCTGGCTTCTTTCAATTAGCATAATGTTTTCAAGGTTCATCTACATTGTAGCATGTATTAGTACTACATTTGTTTTTATGGCTAAATATTATTCTATTATATGGATATATTTTTTATCCATTCATCATTTTATAGACATTTGGAATGTTTCCACTTTGGGGTTATTATGAATATTGCTATGAACATTCATGGACAATTTTCTGTGTAGACATATATTCAGTACTCTTGGATATATACCTAAGAGTGGAATTGCTGGGTCATATGTTAACTGTATGTTTAATTTTCTGAAGAACTGACAAACTGTTTTCCAAAGCAAATGCACAACTTTACATTCCCAATTAACAATGTATGAGAGTTCTAGTTTCTCCACGTTCCCACCAACCCTAGTTATTGTCTGTTTTTGAGTATAGCCATCCTAGAAGTTAAGTGGTACCTCATTGTGGTTTTCATTTGCCTTTCCCTAATGACTAAGGATGCTGAACATCTTTTTATGTGTTTATCAGTCATTTGTATATCTTCTTTGGAGAAATGCCTATTCAGATCCCTTGGCCATTTTAAAATTAGGTTGTTTTTATTATCATGTTGTAAGAGTTCTTTATATATTCTGGATTCAAGTCCCTTATAAAATATATGATTTGAAAATTTTTTTTCCATTCTGTGGATTATCTTTTCCTTTCCTTATAGTATCCTTTGAAGCACAAGTTTTAAAATTTTGTCTTTGTTTCTTTGGACAGTCACAAAAAGGTACCACAGGGTGACTTAAAACAAGAGAAATTTATTATCTCACAGTTCTGGAAGCTAGAAGTACAAATCAAGGTGCCAGGAGGCCCATGCTCCTCTGAAGGCTGTATGGTTCTGCATAACTCAATCTCTGCCTCTATCACATGCCCATGTTCAAATTTCCTCTCTTCATTAGGACCCCAGTTATATGGGATTAGGACCCACCCTAATTCCATTTGGCCTCAACTAATAACATTTTCCAAGATCCTTTTACCGAATAGAATCTCATTCACAGGACTGGGAGACAGGACTTCAAAATATCTTCTTGGGATACACGAGTCAATCCAGAACAATTTTCATTAAGTCCAATTTATCTATCTTTTCTTTTGTTAATTGTACTTTTGGTGTCATATTTAAGAAACAATTGCCTAATCCAAAGTCACTAAGATTTGCACCTAAAATTTCTTCTAAGTGTTTTATAATATTAGCTGTTGGATTTTGTCCTTTCATCAATTTTGAGTTGATTTTTATATAAGGTGTGACTTAGAGCTCCATTCTTGTGCATATGGGTATCCAGTCATCACAGCACTGTTTGTTGAAAACACTACTTTTTCCAAATTGGATTTCTTGGCACCTTTGGTGAAAATCAACTGACTTTGAATATAAGGGTTTAGTTTTGGATGCTTAATTCTATTCCATTGATCAATATGTCACTCCTTATGCCAGTCCCACACAGTCTTGATTAGTTTATCTTTGTAGTGAAATTGGCACATATGAGTCCTCCAAATTTATTCTTCTTTTCCAGGATCATTTGGGTTATTCTAGGTAACTTGCATTCCAATATGAATTTTAAGAACAGCTTACCAATTTGTGCAGGCATGTCAGATGGGATTTTGATACAGTTTGCACTGAATGTGTAGATCATTTTGGGGAGTGTTGCCATCTTAACAATATTAAGTCTTCCAAATCCATTAACATGTGATGTCTTTCACAAATCTTATACTTCTTTTGTTAAACTGATTCCAAGATTTTACTTTTTTATGTTATTAACAATGGAGTTTTTCCCTTAATTTTAAATTTTATTCTTGTTCATTGTAATAGAAATACATTGACTTTTTAAAATTGATCTTGTATCCTGTATCCTGAAACCTTCTTCATTCACTTATTATTTCTATTGTTTTTTGGGGGGGGGATTCCTTAGGATTTTCTGTATACAATATCATCTGTAAATACATCTATAAAACACCTGTAAGATACACTTTTACATCTTGTTTTGCAATCTGAAAAACTTTAATTTCCTTTCATTTTCCTAGTAGCCCTAGCTAGACCTTCCAGTACAATGATGAATAGAAATACAAGAGCGGATATCCTTGTCTTATTCCTTTCTTAGGGTGAAATCATTTAGTCACTCACCATTATGTAGTATGTTAGTTGTGTGGTTTTTATACAAACCCTTTATATGGTTGAAAGAATGATTTTTTTTCTATTCCTAGTGTATCGACTGCTTTTTAATTATGAAATGTGGTTAAATTTTGTAAAATGCTTTCTCTGTGTTTGAGATGAGCACTCAGTCTTTGTCCTTTATTCTATAAAATGGTATTTTGCACTGATTGCTTTTCATATGTTAAAAGAACTTTGTGTTTCTGGGATACATCTCACACGGCAATGATGTATAATTCTTTACCTATGTTTCTAGTTTGGTTTTGTCGTATTTCATTGAGGATTTTGTATTTATATTTACAAAGGATATTGGTCTGTTCTTTTCTTTTCTTGTGGATGTCTTTGCCTGGTTTGGGTATTAGGGTAATACTGGTCTCATAAAATGATTTGGGAAGTGCTTTCTCCTCTTCTATTTTTTAGAAGAGTTGGTAAAGTATTGTTATTAAGTCTTTACATGTTTTACAGAATTCACCAAGGAAGCCATCTAATTCTGGGATTTTCATTGTTGCAAGTTTTTTGATTACTAAGTCAATTGTTTTACTTACAGGTCTATTCAGATTTTCTACTTCTTCTAGAGTTAGAATACAGTAGCTTGTGTTTTTCTAGGAATTTTTCATTTCACCTGGTTATAATTTGTTGACACACTATTTGTTTACCGTATTCCCTTCTAATCCTTTTTCATTTTTGTAACATCTGTGGTAATATTGTTCCTTTCATTCCTGATTTTAGTAATTTGAATCATCTCCCTTTTTCTCTTGGTCAGTCCAGCTAAAGCATTGTCAATTTTGTTGATATTTTCAAAGAATAAACTTTTGGTTTCATTGATTCTCATTTCTGTTTCTCTAATCTCTCATTATTTCCACTCTAATCTTTATTTTCTCCTTCCTTCTACTTGCTTTTTGTTTATTTTGTTCTTATTTTTCTTATTTTTCCATTTTCTTAAGGCAAAAGTTTAGGTCATTGGTTTAAAAATAGATGTTTAAAACTATAAATTGCCTTCTATACACTGCTTTGGCTGCATTCCACAAGATTTTGCTATCTTGTGCTTTCATTTTTAATCATCTCTAAGTATTTTCTAATGTGCTTTGTGATTTCTTCTTTGATTCATTGCCAATTTAGGAGTGTGTGGTTAATTTCCATATATTTGTGAATGTCCCAGATTTCCTTCTGTTATTGTTTTTTTTGTTTTTTTTTTAAAGATTTATTTATTTTATTACATATCTCCCCTTCCCCCCGCTGCGGCGACGCGCCGAGAGTGGTCACTGCGCAGGCGCAGCTTTCCCCGCTTGTGGGCGGTCTCTGCGTCCGATCACGGCCGGCTTTCAGTTCGCGGGTGGCTGGCTGCGCTCCATCCGCGGGCGACCTGCCCTGCCCGTGGCGGCTC
>PVKH010029201.1:0-12697 GCA_004027955.1 Chaetophractus vellerosus | reverse complement strand
GGCACGGCAGGGGGAAGAGGAGGCTGTTACTCAATTTAGGAGCTACAGGTATTTTGAACAAAGGGAACCCAACCAGAAGGTGGCAGGTAATAATGGGAATGAATGGATTCAGGGGATGTAGTGTAGAATAATTAAGAGTTATTAATTACTGTGTATTGGTTAATTGCTCTTTATTTATTTTTTATTATACAATCTTATATACACTCTCCCCCCCACCCCCGGAAATTTAGAAATTATAAAGCATTGGATGTATAATTCTAATAGTGGTCACTTTTACTTCTTAAAGTAACATGCTTAAACTCATACATATGTAAGTTTTTCAGCTTCAAAAAAATAAAACCATCTATTGCCTTACCCTATGACAGAAGTAGAAATCAATGCACATTTATTATTTTGTCCCCCATTTTTCCATGAAATTGCAGGGAATTATCCTGCAATTTATTAAACATGTTGTAGCCGTTTGATGTAATTATGAATTCCAAAAATCGATATTGAATCATGCTTGTAAATTGATCTGTTCACCTGGGCATTATTAGGTTATGATTAGGGCATTAACTGGGCCACATCAGTAGGGCGTTGAGTGTGGGTGTGGTGTCAAGTATAAAAGGCAAGGCCAAAGACAGAGGGAGCAGATTTGAGAAGCAGACTTTGAGAAGCAGTTCTGATGTTGGAGAGAAGGCCCTGGGAGAAGAGAAGTGAGCTGTTTGCCTGATAGTCTACAGCTGGCCTTGTGGAGAGACGCAAAGCCTAGAGAGCCTCATGGCCTACAGCTGACCTTGTGGAGGAAACAGAGGTGCTGAGGCCAGAGAGAAACGCTGCCCGGGAAGAGAGGAACCAAAGAAGCCCGAACCCTGGCAAACATCAGCAGCTGTCTTGCTCCAACACGTGGCAATGGATTTTGGTGAGGGAAGAAACTTATGCTTTATGGCCTGGTAACTGTGGACTTCTACCCCAAATAAATACCCTTTATAAAAACCAACCAACTCTTGGTATATTTGCAAAGGCACCCCTTTGGCTGACTAATATACATGTTAACAATAAAATTTTAAAATAATGTCTTGCTAACTAATTAGAAGTCAAAAATCAATCATACTTGTCCTTTGAAAGCATCAATGATGAACTGTAGTGACTGTGGCTGAACACATTCAATACATTTTTGTACAACATGGTTTCCATTCTGATCTTTCACACATTTGAGTACATGACCATCTAGCTCCTTTACCATTTCACTCTGCAAAAGATAAGATGTCATTTAAATAATTCACTAAAAAAAAAAAAAACAATTAAAAATACTGAGAGAGGAACTAAAGCATACTCAAAAACAGCAGTTTGCAGGGTGTAGCTCAGTGGTTGAGTGCTGGCTTCCCACATAAGAGGTCACAAATGCCCTGGCACTGGTACCCAAAATAATAAGGCAGTTTGCACACTTTTTTAAAATTCAAGATTTATTAATTTGTTTACCTTATTAGAGCAATAGGGAACAATATTGTGGAGAAATGGCATACATTTACCCAGTCTAAAGGCATTCCCATTTAAAGACATTTAAAACATCTAATTGGTTCACTTAAGACTTATTCCCAATGCTTTATATATTTTTAAATATAAAGGATGTTTAAAATCTCTTTACGATAGCAATACCAGTTTAAGGCTTCTGGTAGAGAATTTCTAAGCTTTTACATAACCAAATTTGTTGATATTTCTTCAACTACTTCAAAATTCAGGAACTCTTCCAAGGGAAAATCTTACAGATTTTCAATGATGTGATTGAAGACATGCATACATATCCCACACACCAATACATAAATTATTATTGCTGTTTTTAATTCTGGAATTAATTTAGTAATTGTGTCAAGAGTCAAAGCTGACCGTTTCAAAACTCCTTACTCATTACCTATATTTTTAAAGAAATAACTATTTCCTTCTTCACTGTTTTCACAATAGTATCTATTAGGGATTATCAAAGTTCATTTTAAAAGTCTGCTTAATCTCAAACAAAATCATATTAATTAAAAATCAAGTCTTTTAAAAAAAAAAAATCAAGTAGATCCGAATTTCTCGTTTCCTACTCTCCCTTAATATTCTTATTTAAAATAATTTTAAAAATTATTTTGATTAGTTACAAGAAAATTCTGATGAGCACATGATTAAAACTATTAAGACTTTCTTTCCATCCAGGAACACGGTATATCTCCCATTTGTTTATTTATCTAGTTAGTCAGTACATATTTCCACCCCCCCTTCTGCTTGTTCTTGCTGTGTTCATTTTTGCATTCTTCTGTGTCTGCTTTCTCTCCCCCCATTGCGGCGACGCGCTGAGTCAGCTCACCGCACAGGCGGCTCTGCCCCGCCCACGGCGGCTTGCCCTCTCAAGGTGGTCTGCCTGCTCGGAGATGCCCCGGGAACCGAACCCGGGGCCTCCCATGTGGTGAACCGGCGCCCTATCCACTAGGCTACAGCCAGCCCCCTATCTCCCATTTCTGTGTTCTCTTTTCTTTCTCTTAAAGAACTGTAAATCTGTTCAGAGAAATTTTTTTAAAAGATTTATTTATATCTCCCCTCCCCCATTCAGAGGATTCTTAGGTTACTTTTCCTGTTGAGTAAAAAAAAAAAAAATAATAAAAAAAAATATATATTTTTAAACTAGTACATAGGAATGCTATTGGTAAAAAAAAATTATTCTTATGATAGGAAAAGAAGACAATTCAAATAAACATTGGTAACAGTAAAATACATTCCTGATATTACAGAAAACCAAAAGTGAAAGCACTCTGCTTTCCACATGGTAAGTTATACAAATGTCTTCATTTAGAGAAAAAAAAAATGTCGAAGAGAATGGATATGGAAGATAGATCAAAGATTTGCTTTATAATTATGAATTAGTAATGTGTCTCTGTGACATTTAAAAACAAATATGTTTACGTCTAAATGTAGAAATATTTAAATCATTTCAAGATTATTGTTAAGACTTAAAAAAAAAAAACGAATAAAATACAAAAATTTTGTCTTAACTTACAATTACCTGCTGGTCAGAGGAAATAGATTCTAATGCTTTTTGAATAACACGGCAACCATACATCTGCAAGGCTAAGGGTAGAACATGACCACGAATACGAGTCGCCAGGGCTAATTTTTGATCCAAACTCCCAAACTAACAGAAAAGAAAATTAAAAGAGTGACAATATTACCTTAACTTGCATAAAACACTGTAGCAGTTTGCTATAGTTATGAATTCCAAAAACAGATACTGGATTATGCTTGTTAACTGGTCTGTTAATCTGGGCATGATTAAGTTATGATTAGGGCATTGACTGGGCCATGTCAGTAGGGCGTTGAGCCCCACCCCTTGGTGGGCGGGGAATCAAATATAAAAGGCAAGACAAAGGAAAGAGTTGTAGTAGATCTGATGTTGGTTGTCTTGAGCCGGAGCCCCGGGAAGTAAGAGAGCTTGGCCATGAGGAAGGAGCGAAGGCCCCAGAAAAAGAGATGAGCAGTTCACCTGACAGTCTACAGCTGGCCTTGTGGAGGAAACAGGAGAGTTGAGCCCAGAGAGAAACCTAAGAAGCCTGAACCCTGGCAAACGTCGGCATCTGTCTTGCTCCAACATGTGGCAATGGACTTTGGTGAGGGAAGAAACTTTCGCTTTATGGCGTGGTAACTGTGGACTTCTACCCCAAATAAACACCCTTTATAAAGACCAACAAATTTCTGGTAATTTGTATCAGCACCCCTTTTGCTGACTAATATAAACACTGTTTGCAGCCTACTGAATCTATTTTTAAAATATCACATTTAATAATTATGGAGAGGGGACATTTATGTACAAGCTAATTAAGAGACCCAGAGATGTCTGAAATGACAATTTTATTGCCTTTTTTACTGGACAAATAACTATCTAACATTTCTTTGTTACTAACATATTAACCATCAATGCTGGTACTCCTTTTAGGTAAACATATTTATTTTTCATTTCAAACAAAATATTTCATCTTTAATATATGGACTTCTGAACCATAGATTCAGAACACAAAAACACTCTCACCTAGATAATTCTCAACCATATTTTTACATAACTGTGGAGGAACTGTAAGTCAAGCTACAATACAGATGTTTAGTTATAAACAAAAAATTAGCTAAGTTTACAAATTATAAAAAATACCTAAGAATACAAACTAAGACTTTAATATTATTCACTAATTGGCTCTTAAGATTTACTCCCAATGTTTTATAGTTTAAAATATTAGTCAAGACTAATATTAATAACAAACTTATTTGAAAGTGATGTACTTTATATGAATATGAATATTGCTAATCAAACTTTTAAAGCACTCCTCTGCATTAACTATACTGTTGGATGGATATACAGATATGCATGCATGCTCACCTCAAAAAACTTCTGTATAACATAGTTGCCAAAAACATCTGTCATTAATTGATAGGCTGCTTGTAGAATTTCATTAAATACCATCTGACGCTCAGCTGGAGTAGCTCTCTCTAGCTTTTGCTGTATGAATCTATGTGGGGAAATTTTTTAAATAACATGACAGTTAAATTGAGAACAGCCTCCTAAAAATCTGTAATTTTCATTTGAGTGTTACACACACACGAAATCTACATTCATATACACACAAAAAAAACCTGGACACAAAAGTGTTTAACCCTTCTTTGGTTAGTTCAGTTGCATTATAATCAATGAAAACAGAAAACTACAAAGATTTTGCTGATTATTCATTTATTTTTCATAATATATACCATATCAGTAAATATCTATCTGGAACACAAAAAAAGAAAGAAACCCTAGAAATAAAATTCATCAAACACAACTGAATTCCTAACTAACCTAGCTATTAAGGATGATACAAGATTTGTCTGCTAATCTTAATGGAACTTTCAACTATAGAGAAATAAAATTTGTATGCAACTATCTAATCTAAATCTTATTTTTTTAAATTACAGGTTTACCTTAAAATAAAGTTATAAAAAGAGAAAACATCTCAACCTTAATAAATGTGTTAGAATTACACTATTCTCCTTTCTATGTTCTATCTTGAGAACATGAATTCACATGTACCTCTCAAGCATTATAACCCATATAATGTGCTTAATGATAAAGACCCCAATATTTCAATTTAGCCCAAGTCATATTAAATACTAACCTGTAAGGCAACAAAAAGGCATTTAACTTTGCTTTCTGCTATTTTTTTAAAGACAAATTACATATCAGGGACACAAGTTTACAAATGTAACTCAGGGCCATTATAATAAAAAATATTCCAATAAATAGGCAACACTATATTTCCACTGTAAAAATATTCTCAATAGAATCCTGGGAAACTATTAAAAAATAAACAAAGCTGTATTTTTATATTTATCCTAAAATGAAGGCAAAAAATAATATATAACCCTTATTTGTTGCTCTTTTTTTTTTTTAAAGCTTCCAACATTCATGTAGATTAGCTGGTTTTAGTCAAGAAAGTTTAGGCTTTTACAAGGTGGCAATTTCCAAAGCAAAAATGAAGGGGAAATAATCATGATCACCTACCTAGAACCATGTTGGTCTTGAGAGAACTCAACTATGTGTCCAATCAAGTCTCTAAGTTGAAGATTTGGGAAGCGGTTGTTTCTGAAATCTTCCAATAATCTACTGCGGCCAGAAGGCATAATATCAGACCTATTATACCGAAGCCGAGAAGGAGGAAAGAGCTGGCTGCTGGAGCTAAATAGACTGGAAGTGCTTGAAGCACTTCGATATTTTGCTTCTGCTCCAGGTGCTGCGGAGATATAGCGACCACTACCATTTGTCAGTCCTCCTACAACAAAGCAGCTGTGGTCAGCAAATATTTTTTTGACAGCCATTCCTCAAATAAAAGCTACTTAATCCATATATTTAGTCAGTAAAGAAATACCCCCTCACCCGATTCTCCCCTTAATCATGTTATGACCGAATAATAAAACTAGAGGCAAAACACTTACATGTTTACTTAGTATGTGTGGCCGTATTAAAAAAAGACTAGAAAACATGAGAAAAATAAATCTATAGTTGTTCTTGGCAACTTAGTTTAATATGTAATTTTAAGATCTAATGCCATATACACAAAGAAGAATACAGAATACTGAAACCACCAACAAAATTTTCAGTTATGTTAACAAGCAAGTTCACCTGTTGTTTTTTGGGATACATACAAAATATACTAAGCTATATACACTTTAATGTAAATAAAAACTATTCCTTAGTTAACCCACTTATTAATGTGTAAGGTAAAAAAAAAAAAACCAAAAAAAAAAAAAGACAAATGAAAAAAAAAACCCAAGAGTAGATAAAAATCTAAATTATACTAATTTAAACTTTTTAAAAAAATTTAACTTAAAAATACTCTCCATAACAAATATGATTATTTTAGACACAAAATAGTAGTAATAGCAGTTATTATTCCTAGAGCCTTAAAACTGATAATTTAAGACAAATGAATAAAAAGCTTCGTTAACCTATGTTCCATTCCAAACAAGAAAATGAAAGGGTTGTCAATAGAAACAAAAATAAATACAAGCAGGAATTTTTTTTAAACAAAGGTTTAAAAGTACTTGACAGTGTCCTTTTAAAAAAGAAAAATGTATAGCAAATTGTAAAATGCACATTTAGTAAGTAGTCTGAATAAAATCTACCATGCTATTTTATATACCAACTCTGTGTACAGCAGTGCTATATATACAAGCGAGGCCACAAGGTTTAGATGATCCAAGGACACACTGTCAGTGCAAAGTCACAGAGAGGCATTAAAGGCCCAAGGATGTTGCAGGGATAGGGAGCAGGGAACAAATTACAATCCCAGCGGGTGAAGTGGGTTAGAAGATTCCTCCTCCTCTTACTGTCCCCACTGCCCTGCCTTTACTTTTCTTCATTGTACTCCCATAATCTAGCAACCCCTTCTCCAATGCAACTGCCATAAAAGTACACTCATCTACATGCTGGATCCCAGGAGCCCAAAACAAAGTCCAAGAAACTGTGTGTAATTTAACAAGTCATTTCATATATCAAAACCACTAACACCAAATTCTTATGTTCTTTCCAGGTCTACATAAATACACCAGTATGAAACATCCTTAATGTGAAACAGTTTCAGTGTTTTACCACTGTCTCAATTTCCTTAGTACTATCAACCATTACAATCCCCTTACATCTGACTGTACAGTTTCATCAACTGTTTTTAAGTTGATGAGCACTAGCCCATTCCCTGCTTTAACAATCCAGATGACTTTTACAAATACTACTGTGGGGTCTTTATCATACCCTGCATTGCACTGACTTGTAGCTATCCTCCTTGTCCTTTTGTGTGGTAGGAATGCTTGGCTTATCATTCCACTCTGTTCTAACACACAGCAATATTTTTCCCTGTCAAAGGCCACTTTGATGATGCCACTTTATGCTAAAAACCTACAGCGTGCTTCTAGGGTACATCCTCTCAAATTCTTCAGCCTAGTTTTCAAGTCATTATTCCAAACCTATTTCTTACACAAATTTCCACTAGTGTCCTAACTGCTCACTCCCTCTGACTCTTATTCATTGCTATCTCTGTACCAACGACTGCTTATTACCACAAATGGAGGGCCCAATCCTATTCTTCTAGCCTTCCGAATTTTCAACACCAGGTTCAAAATACATACTTACCCCAGGAAATGACTAAGCTAGTTTTATCTGGTACCTTCTAGGCATGCCTACCTGAAGTACCCCATGTCTATGTACTCTTTGACTATATTCTATCAGCTTCTAGCACCAAACTCCTAAGGCAGTTCTTTGTTCAACAATTCAGAATATCTAAGAGTACTAAATGGTCTTGAATTAAAAACACTTGACTGGAGTGGTGTAGCTCAGCAGTTGAGTACCTCCTTTGCATGTACGAGGTCCCGGGTTCAATCCCCAGTACCTCCTGGGGGAAAAAAATACACACACACACATATACACACACACAAAAAAACCTTGAGCTTTCAAGTTCTAGAAGAATTAGATTATTCATAAAATTGAAAAAATTAAATTTACTTCCCTTACAAATTAAATAAATAAGCATTTAAAACCCAATTTACAGTGTATAGTAAACATTTAGAATTTGATTGTATAAACACTGAAAGCAGGTCATTCAAAACCTGTTTTGAGACTGAGGGACATTCTACAAAAGGTCAAGGTCATCAATCATTCTCCCTACCAATCCTCGGCCCCTCTTTTTCTTTTTAAGAAAACTGGCAAAGTTTTGAATAGCCTGCTGATTTGACAGTAGTGTTTTAAGAGTGTTAATTTCTGACTGTTTTTAGGAAACATACACTGAAATATTTAGGAATAAGGGACAGACATCATGCCTGTAAATTCCTCTTTAAAAATTTCAGAAAAACGTGTGTGTGGAGTGGGGGTGAAAGGAAAGGGGAAAGTGAGAGAGATGGAGGAAGGGAATGAGAAAGTAAATGTGGTAAAATAGCAATATTTGGGGAATCTGGCTAAAAGTATTCTGGAAATTTTTTTTGGTCTCAATTTTGCAACTTTTCCATAAGCCTGAATTTTTTTTCTAAATAAGTAAAAAGTACACAAAAACAGAAAATCCATATTCAAAATACTGCTGTGGACTAGTAGGCCAGGACCCTTAGGCCAAGGGTTTGTCATATAATACTGTGCTGCCTCTCTCATGCTACATACATAAGTATCTTTCAATGTCCCTTGACAACCAAATGAAGGCAAACATCTTACAATTATCTTAATGGAAATATGATCTGACAATTTCTCATTAATTTTTGTGATTAGTTGTTTTAGAATACCTGTTTTTTAAATATCAGAAATCCCAAATATTACTTAAAAATACAGGAGAAAAACATAGAGGAGAAAAACAATGTAATAATAGAAACTACTACAAAATAAATAAATCTGTCTAGCCTTTACTTTTCATTACTTTCCACCCCTCTGGGATTTGGAGTGAGAGCCCCCAAATCTGAATGTGTACTAGACCTGTGTTTTCTTTTGGAAATACAGATTACTAAGCCTTACTCAAGACCTTCAGAATTACCTAAAATTATCTCCTCTGGATTATTTTTATTTAAAAAAAAAAAACGCTTGGATGTTGTTGTAGCCTAAGTATTTGGGAAGAAATAAATCAGAACCAAGATAATTTAAGGCTTCATTTCATAGCAGATTGTCAACTACTAATTTCAAATAGTAATTCAAGTTGACTTTAGGTCCTAAAAAGCTTACAATTACATATAGGCCACTAGGCAGTCTGTTCCAGAAGACAAGGTTCCACAAAACTCAAGAAATGGGACGATGATAATGGAAGATGGCTAGTTAGTTGGTAGAATAAGTGGAATCACTCAATGACACAGAATTGGAGCTAGAAAAACAGTTTAAAATGAGGACAGTCTATTTAATAACATAAACTTTAGTTACTTCTAGCCCATTAAAGAGGTCTGCTTTAGAGCTTTTAGCTCAGTACTTTTTCCTGAGCACTTTTCAGACAAGTATTTGTAACACTCAGAATAGACTGCAAGGACCATGAATAATCTAACTGACTTATTACTATATTTACTGGCATGTAGCATGTAGCTTGACTTCAGTGGGGAAACCCAATGCTGACATGAAGAAACAATATTTCAGAGCAGTATTTCTCAATGCACATACAAATCACCTCAGGATCTTGCTTAAAATGCAGATTCTGAAAAGAAAGTCTGGGTGGGCCTGAGATTCTGAATTTCTAACAAGTTTCCAGGTGACATTGATGCTGTTGGTCTGCACAACACACTTTGTATAGCACGGCCAAAGAATTTATAAATTTTAGAAAACACTGAAAATATTACCACAATGGTTAGATATTTCTAATATTGAAAGCTGTGAATTTTCACAGAGTAACATTGTTCCTATCTTTGTCCGAAATTCTGGTATCTAATTTTAAGCAGGCTTTGTGTTCAACATAATTAGTATCTTTTAATGACTTAATAGTCATAGGTTTTATTATTTCCTAGACCCCGAGGGCCCATGGCATGCAGTTATTGACTATTTTATTGAGAAATCTAATGGAAACAGAAAGCAATTATTAGTGAGCTTCAAACTACCACATGCACATTAATATGGCCTTGTTATCCTCCTGTGCACAGCAACAGTTTAAGAAAGGAAGTTAGTGTTATAGAGCACCTGTGTCAGATATTATGACAGGCAAATTTTTAATAATATGTCGTCTTCCTCGCAACCCCACAAATACAAGGATGTTATATCTCCATTTAATTGTGAGAAATTAGGGTTAGAGAGGCTAACTCAAGGATGCACAGCTAATAATTAGACCAGGTTATGATGGTGATAGGACGGGGGCTGAACTGGGAAGGTACTGTGTGAAAGATATATTTAATCCAGAAAAACCCTGGGTAACGGTACTAAAAAACAAAACAAAACCAAAAAACACCACCCACGACTGTCATGGGTTTTCTTGTTCTTAATTTTAGAACCAACTCTAAAATAACCAGTCTGGTAAATTTGGTACAAAAACTGCAAAGGAAGACAATAATTCCAACAAAGAGCCTTATGTTTCTGTATTCACCATAAGTCTACAAACCTGATGATGGTGGATGGGAAGGGTGCTTATCTCTCTCAACACGTATCTCCATCAAGCAAAGAGCCTGGCTTGTGGGCATTCAATAAATATTGCTTGAATGATTTATAAGTAAAAATTCCGATCAAACACAAAAATTCTAAAAAGAAGGCTAATAAAACTACGCACACAAGGTGAACAGAAAACAGCAACTGGTGTAATTATAAACTTACTTATATTGTTTCAAAATATCTCACTAAAGATCCTTAGCTGTTGTTTTAACTGAAAATCAATACTAATATATTTTAAGAGATCCTTGAGGTAATAAGTACTTAATTTGGACTAAAGGCCAATTGTTATCAAGTGAAAAACCACTAAGAAGCCTCAACCAACTGACATTCAAAATTCACTTTTACTACCAAGCCACAAAAGCTTAAAATATATGCTAAATTATATATTATAGAATTATATCTTAATTGTATAAAAAGTTCACAAATATACTAAACTTATAGAACAGAAAAGATCCTTTTAATTTACTTAGACATTAGATGGAAATAAAAATATTCTTTGAGAGGCAGTACGACAATCCTGGAATGAGCCAGACAGATCTGGGCTCAAAATTTTTGTTCTATCCCTTACTAACTTCAGGACTCTAAGCAAGTTACTTAATTTCTTTCAGAATGGAATTTGTGTGTGTATAGAGTAAAATATGAGTCAAAGTTTATTTCCCCCAATTTGGTTATCCAATGCTCCAGGCCAGTTCGCTGAAAAGACCATCCTTTCCCTCTGCACTAGAGTGGCCCTCTTGGTCACAAATCAGGTGGGTCTATTTCTGCCTCCTCTATTCTGTTCCAGTGGTCCATCTGTCTATCCTGGTGCCAATACTGTACCTTTAATCACGGTAGGTTTCTAAATTTGTTTGTTTTTTTAGGTGGTACCAGGGATTGAACCTGGGATCTCTTATGTGAGAAGCTGGGACTCAACCACTTAGACGCATCAGCTTCCCTAAGTTGGTTTTATCATTTGTTTGCTTGTTGTTTTTTCTTTTCCAGGAGGCACCTGGGACTGAGCCAGGGACCTCCCATGTGGGAAGCAGGCACTCAATCACTTGAGCCACATCAGCTCCCTGGTTTCTAAGTTTTGATATCTGTTAAGTGTTAAGCTTTCTAACTTTGGTCAAGATTGTCTTGACTATTTTTGGTTCTGCTTTACTTTATTCATTTTTTAAAAATCAGCTTGTCTATTTTTAAAAAACCTGAAGGTTTTTGGTGGATTGTGTTAAATCTATATAGATCAATGTAAAGAAAGTTGGTATCTTTGTAACTGAGTCTTTGGATCCACAAACATGGCATATCCTTCCACATCTATTTAGGTCTTCTTTAATTTTTATCAGTATTTTAAAGTTTACAGTAGAAAGATCATGCCCTTCTTCCACTGGTACATTACAAGGGAATAGTTTCACATGAAAATATCCTCCACACAGAAAATATAAGTCAAGTTTTAATGTCACTGCTCCCATTTTTCAAAGTCATTCAGCTAAAGCTGCAGTTTCTTCATGAAGCCTATCTATATTTTAAAAGCTATTTTTTTATCCTATGTTTACTTGGTTTAATATTATAAGTGTACTGCCATATGTAAATTCCAGGTGAATTCTCTTTAGATTAAAAGAATTTTTAGAAAGTTTCCACCAGTTCTTCATAGTAACTACAAATTATTTTAATAAAAATCAAAGATAAATTTTTAACACAAAACTATACTTAAGGGGAGCAGATGTAGCTTGACTGGCTGAGTGCCTGCTTCCCATATACGAGGTCCTGGGTTCAACTTCCAGTTACCTCCAAAAATAAACAAACAAAAAAACCAAGCCAAAAAACCAATACTTAAGCATTACAGTTTTGAACAGATTCATGAACATGTACCTCAGGTATGCTATAAAGGAAAAAATGCTGAAGGCACATGAAGACTTATTTGCTTGCTCAGTAAGAAGGAAAGAGTGGAGAAAAGAGCTGCAATGCAAATGTGAAAGAAAGGGACAATGAACATAAAGGAAAACAATAAATTACAGTAAATAATGATATACAGAATTAGGTCAACAAAATTAAAGAAAAGGTTCCAATCTGCAAAATTACACATCGAGGTGAAAAGGC
>PVKH010029200.1:0-12697 GCA_004027955.1 Chaetophractus vellerosus | reverse complement strand
ATCTCTGCTTCCTCTTATCTAGCCTTCCATACTTTAGACCATGCCCACCGAGGGGCAGGGCTCAATGTCTCACTGACATGGCAGTTAACACCCTACTCACAACTCAATCATGCCCAGATGAACAGACCAGCTTACAAACATAATCTAATCTATATTTTTGGAATTCATAATTAAATCAAACTTAAACCATTACAGGGTGCGACTCTTGGGAGCAGAGTTGTTTCTGTGAGGGGGATGAACTGGTGATCCAGGACCTTCTGTGTTGTGTATCATTGAATCCTGTCATCTGGGCGGTCAAGCCAGGGGTCGTGGTGGGCACTGGGGGGGCTTGGGGATGGATGGGGTGGATCAAACACTGGTGTTTTTTGGCCCATGGAAGTGTTTACCAGTGCCTTGCAGTGGTTGACACAGGACAGGGTGATAGTCATCAAAATTTATAATAGTGTATGAGTGAAAATGAGGACCTTGATGTGGATCAAGGACAATGTTTGGGAACTATGTTTCACTATCTGTATGTGAGTTATGTTGGTGCTGCCATCCACATATATAAAGGTTTTGATGTGGGGGGGAATGGAGGAGGATATTGAATATATGAGATTGTCTTGTATTCTGTGTGTGACTCTGCTGTGACCTAAAACTTCTTTGAAAATTAAATGAAAAATGGTGGGATGCTTGAGATTTAGAAGAGGAAGGTGCCAAGAAACAGACTGGACACCAGATATTGCACCAATAAGACAAATTGGAAAAAAAATTTTTTTAAATATATGTATATATTTTTTTCACATTTTGTGAAAAACCCAATCGTTTAATAATATCCTGTTTTCTTTTTTCAATTTTTAAAATTTTTTTAAAATTATTTTTAAGTTCTCATATACTTTAACTCTTACATTTAAATAACATTATTATTTCATTTTCCTATTCATTGAAATTGGCAATTGTTTTGGCTTCACCTTTGAAAAGGGATTACAGAAGTGTCACAACAGGGATGGGAAAGGATCATTGTTGGGGGTTCAGGGATGGGGGTGTGTAATGGTTTGACAGTTTTATTTAATTATGAATTCCAAAAATATAAATTGGATTATGCTTGTAAACTGATCTCTTCATCTGGGCATGATTAAGTTATGATTAGGGTGTTAACTGCCACATCAGTGGGATGTTGAGCCCCACCCCTTGGTGGGCATGGTCTCAAGTATAAAAGGCTAGACAAAAGGTGGAAGTGATGAGAGAAGAAGTTTGAAGAAGCAGTTCTGATGTTGGAGAGAAGCACTCCAGGAGAAAACAAGTGAGCCATTCACCTGATAGTCTACAGCTGGCCTTGTGGAGAGATGCAACACATAGAGAGCCTCATGAGTTACAGTTGAACTTGTGGAGGAAACAGATGCTAAGCCCAGAGAGAAACACAGCCCTGGGAACAGAGGAATCCAGAAGCTCAAACACTGGAGACATCAGCAGCTGCCCTGCTCCAACATGTGGACTTTGGTGAGGGAAGAACTTTATGCTTTGTGGCCTGGTAACTGTAAGTTTCTACCCCAAATAAATGCCCTTTATAAAGACTGACCAAATTTTGGTACATATCAAAAGGCACCCCTTTGGCTGACTAATACAGGGTGAATGTGAGGAAGTCCACCTGAACATGCATAAAAGGCATGCATAATTGTTCAAATGTTTATGGGGCATGGTCACAGGGTGAAGAATTACTCAATAAATAGGAGAACACAGAATTCCCATCCTGGAGAAATCTGTCATATTTTCCAGGAGAGTAGCAACATCACCCTAAGTGCAGGGGTAGTGTTTGACAAAGGAGAATCATCCATTGATTGGTCTTTTTTATTGAAGACTAGCCTTAGGAGTCTTTGCTCTTGAAACTGAAACAGCCTAGTGTTATGGGGTGCCTAAGAGTTGCCTCTTGAGAACCTTCTTGTTGCTCAAATGTGGCCTCTCTCTAAGCCTAACTCAGCATATGAATGCATTACCTTCCTCCCAGCATGGGACATGACTCCCAGGGATAAGCCTCCCTGGCAACAAGGGATTACTAACAAATGCCAATGGGCAGTATGACTGGAAAAAGTCTTCAAATAAAAGGGGGAAATGATAAAGACAAATGAGTTCATAGGGCTAAGAGACTTCAAAGTGTGTCAGGAGGGCAACCCAGAGGTAATACTTATGCAGATCCCAGTAGGACCTCCTAGGTTTCCAATATGGATATCACCCCAAACAGAGGGCCTCCTGAGGGCTTTGGAGATATCCAGGTCCTATATCAGGACAGATAGCCCCTGAGTTTGGTGCCTTACCAGTGGGCCCTAATATGGAATCCTTGCTCTTGAGTGTGACAGAGTCTGACCAAAATATGTGTTCACTGCACATGGTCCATCTGTCTCTTCTATTAAAACCTATATTTGATGCCAGAGTTTTAGGTGTACTTCCATAGACCAGAGACTATGGGCAGTCCATGTGCCAACTGGGTCCAGAGAATCCGTGGACGTGCAACTCCTATGCTACAACTCAATGGACTCACCCAGGAAACCAAGTTGGCAGTTGAAGATGGGCAACAGCTTTCCTGGGGAATGGAGAGAGACTGCAGCTGCAGGCAGGATAATCTATTCCATCATATACATGGGATATAAGCCCCCTCTCACTTGGTGATGTAGGGGAATCACCATCCTAGGCTCCTTGGTATTGGTGGAAGATCTATGGACTAGAGTGGACTTGTTGGTCCTGTTGTTGACTTGCTGAGATTCATTCTATGGAAGAAATTACAAAATCATGTGGTTCCAGTGGCCACTGGACAATTTGGGTGTAGGGAGAGTTAAGGGCAGTTGTAATACAGGGGTTTTTTCAGATTTGGTAATTGTCTTGTGTGATTTTACTATGGAGGATATAGGCCATTTTATATCATCATGTATCATGCAGAACTGTGTGGGAGAGAGTATGTTCTACAGTCTGAACTGTGGTCCATGCATGGTGGCAAAGCCCCAAAATGTGTACATCAATTGCAGGTGGTGTGTAACCCTGGGAATGTGGGAGGTGTGGGAGGTGGGGCGTATGGGTACTCCTAAAATTTCTGTGTAACATTTATGTAAACCAATGTATCCTAAAAACAATAAAATTTAAAAATAACTAACTAAATAAATAAAAATAAATAAAAAGGTATTAATATGAGGGGGAGGGATGGGGGAGGGTTTTGGTTATATAAGTGTCTCCTGTATTCTGTGAGTGACTTGCTGTGGTCTCAAAATTATTTGAAAACAAATTTAAGAATAGTGAAACACAGGGGATGAGTTGGGGATGGTGTAATGGAAAGATTGTACACCAGATATTGTAGTGGTGAAAAGGCAAAATGTAAAAAAAAAATAATTTATAAAAATATTTTTCATTTTAAAATATCCTAATATTGTACTTTAATTTTATTTTAAGATTTTTAAAATTTTTATACATTTTAACCCTTATAATTAAAATCATCATTATCATTTCATTATTTTATTAATTATATTCAGCTATTGTAGTGGCTTCATCTTTGAAAAGGCTTTGGATCACAAAAAGTTTACAACTGGCATGGGGTGGATCATTGTTGTCGTGTGTCAGGGATGGGGGATCCATGGGATGAAGTTCACCTTAGCATACACATAGGGTATATAAAAATGTTCAAATGTTCACAGTGCATTGTCACAGGGAGCAGAGACCCACACAATAAATGAAAGAAAACTGAATTCCCATCCGGGAGAGCTCTGCCACATTCTCTAAGTGAGCAGCAACTGTCCCGCAAGTGTAGTGACAGTGACTGGGGAATAAGGATGATTTACTGATTGATTATTGGGCTTATAAGTCTTTGCTCTTGAAATGGAACCTTAGCCTACTGTTATGGGGTGCCCAAGAGTTGCCTCCTAAGAGCCTCTTTGTTGCTCAAATGTGACCTTTCTCTAAGCCAAGCTCAACATATGACTGCATTACCTTCCCCCCAGCATGCATCTGACTGCCGGGGATGAGCCTCCCAAGCACCAACTAGCAATGCAACTGGAAAAAGATGCTGAATAAAAGAGGGGAAAGAAAAGAAAATGATTGTTTATGGTTAAGAGACTTCAAAGTCAGTCAGGTGATCATCTCAGAGGCAATGCTTATGCACATTTCAGAAGGATTTCATAGACTTTCAAAGTGGATAATACCACAAATAGTGGGGCTCCTGATGGCTCTGGAGATACCCATGTCCCAAGGTCAGGGGGATGTCTCTGGAGTTTGGTGCCTTGCCAGTGGGAACAACTTTGCCATATGTGCTCCTGATAGGGACACAGTTGGACTCAATTATGTCTTCCCCACAAATGGCTCATCTGTCCATTCTATTTAAACCTATATTTGATGCTGTTGATTGAGGGTGTACATCCTGAGACTCAAGTCTTTGTGCTTTCCATATGCCAGCTGGGCCTGGAACTTCAGTGGCACTGCAACAATTACTCTACAGCTCATTTGACTCACTGAGGACAACTGGCAGGGAGATAATGATGAACAATGGCTGCCCCAGGGAACAGAGGGAGTCTACAGCTGCAGGCAGGATATTTCCATCCATCTTCCCTATGGGATATAAGCCCCCTTTCAATTTGAGGTGGAGTGGACATCACCATCCCAGAATCCTCAGGACTGGGGGAAGAGCTATGGACTAGTGTGGACTTACTGGGATTCTACTATAGACATATTGTGATTCTACCAATGGAAGAAATAACAACATTGATGTGTAGCCAGTGGCTCCTGGAGGATGTGGGGGTAAGGAGAGGGAAAAACAGTTGTAATACAGGGGCTTCTTCAGGACTTAGGAATCATCCTGAGTAACATTGCAATGACAGATATAGTCCATTTTATCTCATCACATAACATGCAGAACTGTGTGCAGAGAAAGTAGATTACAATATGAACTATATTCCATGCTTAATGGGGAAGCCCCAAGATGTGTTTATCAATTGCAATGAATGTACCACTAATGAAGGATGTTTATTTTGGAGGTTGTGGGAAGTGTGCGAATTAGGGCATATGGGAATCCCTACATTTTTGTGTAATATTTATGTAACCTAAGTATCTTTTAATAAATTAAAAATATAAAAGAGCTGAACATGACCAATAGGGACTATCCAAATTGCAGGTCAATAATGATGCCCACATAATGTTTTTGCTTTAGTATTTTGCAACCTGTGTGGGATATAGGTGTTCTTACTGACCCACATAACCAATCTGAGGTAGATCAAAATCCACTTAATGTTCAAGTAACACTTAGATAGTATTAAAATTATAACCAAGGAAGGGACAGAGGAGTAGGCTGGCTATTGGTCCTAAACTACCTGCATCTAGCATGCCCCTGAGCATGTCTAATGAGTCATAATCCATATCATATATTACATGAGTCTGCTTGCAATACTGCATAAAAATTTCTCAACCCAGTTGTAACCTAACAACAAAGGCAAAAATAATATAATCAAATAGGGAACATGGCTTCAGATTAGTCAGATAAGGATTAGCTCTAAGAGGAAAGTGTCATGGAATAGACTGGACACCAGAATTTTTCTATTTTTCATTTATATTTTTAATTTTCTAAAATTATTTTGTATTAACAAGTTCACCTATATTTTAACTCTTACATTTAAAAACTATTATTATTTCATTTTCATATTCATTACAATTGGATACTGCGATGGCTTCACAGCTGCAGAGGTTATGGATCACAGAAGGGTCACAATGTGGATGGGAGAGAAGCATTGTGGGGGTGTCAAGGTTGGGGGTGCATGGGAGGAAGTCC
The DNA here is from genome assembly GCA_004027955.1 of Chaetophractus vellerosus. NCBI lineage: Eukaryota > Metazoa > Chordata > Mammalia > Cingulata > Chlamyphoridae > Chaetophractus > Chaetophractus vellerosus. The sequence goes on along the minus strand of PVKH010029200.1, from coordinate 6,921 downwards.
CCCTGAGCATACATAAAAGTCATACATAATTGTTCAAAGGCACATGGGCCTTGGTCATGGAGTGAATTATTAATCACTAAATGGGAGAACACTGAACTCCCATCTTGGAGATCTCTGTCATATTCTCCAGATAAGTAGCAACATCCCCCTGAGTACAGGGGCAGTGACTGGCAAAGGAGGATAATCCATTGATGGGCCCCTGTTATTGATGATTAGCCTTATGAGTCATTGCTGTTTAAAATTGAAATAGCCTAGTGTTAAGGGGTGCCTAAGAGTTGCCTCTGGAGAACCTCCTTGTTGCTCAATGTGGCCTCTCTCAAAGCCAAACTCAGAATATGAATACATTACCTTCCTCTGAGTGTGGGACATGACTCCCGGGGATGGGCCTCCCTGGCAATGAGGGATTACTAACCAATGCCAACAGGCATTAAAACTGGGAAGAGACTTCAAATAAAAGGGGGGAATGGTAAAGACAGATGAGTTCATAGGGCTTAGAGACTTCAAAATGAGTCGGGAGGGCAACCCAGAGGTAACTCTTATGCAAATCCCAGTAGGACCTCCTAGACTTCCAATATGGAAATCACCCCAAAGAGAGGGCCACCAGAGGACTTTGAAGATATCCAGGTCCTATACCAGGGCAGATAATCCCAGAGTTTGGTGCCTTACTAGTGGGCCCTAACTTGGAATTCTTGCTCCAGAGAGTGATAGAAACTGACCAAGGGGCCGGCTGGATAGCCCAGTGGATAGGGCACTGGCATACCACATGGGAGGCCCCGGGTTCGATTCCCAGGGACCTCTCCTAGTGGGCAGACTGCCTTGAGAATGGCAAGCCGCCATGTGTGGGCCAGAGCTGCCATGGGCAGGGCAAAAAGCTGCCACGGACAGGCAAAAGCCACCACGGGCAGGGCAGGTTGCCCGCGAATGGAGCGCAGCCAGCCACCTGCGAACTGAAAAGCCAGCCGTGAATAGAAGCAGAAGCCGCCCACAAGCGGGAAAACCACACCTGCGCAGTGACCAGTCTCAGCGTGTTGCCGCAGTGGTGGGGAGGGGAGATATGTAATAAAATAAATAAATCTTTAAAAAAAAAAAAAGAAAGAAACTGACCAAAATATGCCTACACTGCACATGGTCCAAATGTCTCTTCTATTTAAACCTATATTTGATGCCAGAGTTTTAGGTGTACTTCCATAGAACGGAAACTACATGCTGCCATAAGACAACCGGTTCCAGAACTCTGAGGACCTGCAACTCCTATGCTACAACTCAATGGGCTCAACCAGGACACCTAGTTGGGAGTTGATGATGGAAGACAGCTATGCAGGGGAATCCAGAGAGCCTGCAGCTGCAGGCAGGATAATCTCTTCCATTGTGGAGGGGACATTACCACTCCAGACTTCTCAAGATTGGGGTAACAACTATGGACTAGAATGGACTTGTTGGAGTACTGATATAGACTTATGATGTATGCAATGCAAGAAATTGCAAAATTATGTGGAGCCAGGGCCATTGGACACTTTGGGAGCAGGGTGAGGGAAGAGCAGTTGTAATGCAGGGTTTTTGTTTTGTTTTGGTTTTGGTTTTATTTGGTGGGTGAGACCTGGGAATTGTCCTGGATTATGCTGCAATGGAGGATGTAGGCCAGTTTGTATGATCATGTATCATTCTGGAACTGTAAAGAAGAGAGGGTTGTCTATGGCCTGAACTGTGATCTATGTCTGATGGCAAATCCCCAAAATGTGTGTAACTATCAGAGGCATTATGCCTCACTTAGGGATGTGCATGTGGGGGTTGTGGGAGGGGTGGGGGTGGTGGCATATTGGTACTCCTGGAATCTCTGTGTAACATTTGTGTAATCAATGTATCCTAAAAATGTATATAGATATATAAAAAATAAATAAATAAATAATTAAAAAATGAATCAAGTATAAAAAATAAAAATAATAAAACAATGGAGAAAGATCCAAACCCTATCGGATGGACCTGCTTTGTAGGTCAGAAAACCAGAACATTGCTTCACAACTCTCAGAAGGTTGTGGGACAGAGGGATGAAGGAGATGAAAAAAATAAATTGTGAGTTGCTAAACCTGCTGGCTGCTGGGAATGGCTGGTGTCCCCTACCCCCAAGATATTTAGTGAGGGTAAAACCTTAGTCTCATTTCATGTGACTGAAAGGGGAGAAGACATATTCCTGCTTGCCAGCTGTTACAAGTGAAAAGGAAGGGGGAGTTGGGGTGCTTTTCATAAGTGAAATTGGCCAGCAAAGCCTGCTTTGAATCTCAGCTCTGACCAGATAAAAACAAAGGAAAAGTGAAAGATACACTTTCACAGAAAAGTGCACCACCAAGGGCCAACTGCTGGCCCATCAGAAATTACATGTACAGAAACTACTTTTAGAGCTCTCTTTACCCCTCTCATGGCAGAAACTATGCATGCCATTACTGAGTTCCTTGCATGATTTTGGTAACTTAAGATGGGCAATTTTAAAGACTTAAGATAAGTTGGAAAAAATATGAAAGCAATTTGAAAAAATAATGAGAATCAATAAAAGAGAGTAATTTGACATCTGAATAAATTCACCAGCATAGATTGTAGACACCAGCAAAAAATTACAAGCTAAAATAGGAAACAGGAAGAGATGGCCCAGCCAAAGGAACAAACCATATATCCTGAAGAGATTCAGGATTTAAGACAATTAATCATTGGTAATCACACAAATCTCCTAAATCACTTTAAAGAAATGAAAGAAAATATGAATAAGCAATAGAACATATTAAGACAATGAGAGAACATAAACAATAACTTGAATTTCTGCAAAGAAAAGTAAGTGACCTCATGGAAGGAAAGTAATGATGGATGACATTAAAAATAAATTAGAGACACATAAGAGCAGGTTTAAACTACTTGAAGACAGAGTTACTGATTTTGAAGACAGAACATCTGAACTGGAAGAGAGGAGATCAGAAAGAGAAGAAAATTGAGAAAAATGGAACAGGGTTTCAGGGAATTGAATGACAACAGCAACAAAAAAAAACACATAAACGTGCATTATCCACATCCCAGGAGCAGAAAATGGAAAAGGGGAAAAAGAATATTTGAGGAAATAATGACTGAAATTTTTCTTACACTTATGAAAGACATAAATATCAATTTCCAAGAAGGATCACACAGCTCAAAGAGAAAAAACATGAATAAACCTACACTACGACACCTACTATTCAGAATGACAAATATCAGAAATAAAGACAAAATTTTGAAAGTAGCAAGAGAAAAGCAAACTACCACATAAAAGGGAAACATGAAAAGATTAAGTGCCAACCTCTCATCAGAAACCATGGAGGGTATAAGAAATTGATATGATGTATTTAAGGTTTTGTGAAAAAAAACTACTGCTGCCCAAAAGTCTGTATCTGGCAAAGCTGTCCTTCAAAAATGAAGGGGGGACGCCTGTATAGCCCAGTGGGTAAGGGCACTGGTATACCACATGGGAGGCCCCGGGTTCAGTTCCCGGGGACCTCTCTGAGTGGGCAGACAGCCTTGAGAAAGGCAAGCCACCATGGGCAGGTCAAAGCCACCATGGGCAAGGCAAAAAGCTGCCATGGGCAGGGTGGAACTGCCACAGGCATGGCAAAGTCACCCGAGAAACACAGAGCTGCCGCAGAACATGGAGCTGTGCTGCCCACACATGCCAATCAGCGTGTCACCGCAAAAGATGGGGGGAGAAAAGAAGCAGACATAGAAAAACACAGAAGAATGGACACGCAGCAAGAGCAAGCAGAAAAGGGGGGGCATATGTAACAAAAAAAAATGAAAGGGAGTTCAACGCCTTCACAGACAAACCAAAACTGATGAGATATGTTACCAAAAGACCAAAATTACAAGAGATATTATAGGGAGTGCTGAAGCCTGAAAGTTAAAAACAGGGCAGAAGACTTGGAGAAGAGTGTAGAAATGAAGAATATTAGAAAAGGAAAAATGGTAAACTATAGTACACTATGAGAACTGAATACAAAATGTCAAAATGGATAAAGTAAGTAATGCTTTACAATTATAACATTGAATGTTGATGGCTTGAACTCCCCAATTAAAAGACACAGACTGATAGAGTGGATTAAAAACTATGAGCCATCTATACATTGTCTACAAGAGACTCACCTCAGGCATAAGAACACAACCAAGTTAAAAGTGAAGGGTTGGATAAAGATATTTCATGCAAATAATAACAACAAAAGAGTGGAGTAGAGTTCCTAATATTGGGAAAAATAGATTTTAAATGAAAAACTGTTATAAGGAATGAAGAACATCATCATATATTAATAAAAGTGGCAATTCAACAAGAAGAAATAACTATTCTAAGAATTTATGCACCTAACCTCATTGGCCCAAGATATATGAGGCACATACTAACAAAGCTGAAGGGAGAAATAGATATCTTTACAATAACAGTTGGAGACCACAATACAACACTCTCAGTATTGGATAGAACATCTGGACAGAGGGCAAATAAAGAAACAAAGATCTTGAATAATTTGATAAATGAACTACAACTAAGAGACACCTACAGTGCAGTGTCACTTACACCAACATAGCAGTCTAGACATTCTTTTCAAGTGCCCATGGATCCTTCTACAAGATAGACCATATGTTGGGTCACAAGACCAGTCTCAATGAATTTTAAAAAGTTTGAAATTATGCAAAACACTTCCTCTGATCATAATGGAATGACACTGGAAATCAATAATGGACAAAAAAGGGAAAATTCATAAATATATGGAGATTAAACAATACACTCTTAAACAATCAATGGGTCAAAGAAAAATTGCAAGAGAATTCAGCAAATATCTTAAGGTGAATGAAAATGAGAACACGACGTATCAAAACCTATAGGGCATGGCAAAGTCATTGCTGTGAGGGAAATTTATAGCCTGCAATGTTTACACTGAAAAAGAAAGAACAGAATTAAAGAACTAATTACACACCTGTAAGAACTAGATAAAGAACAGCAATCTAATCCAAAAACAAGCTGAAGGAAAGAAATCATAATGAGCAGAGCAGAAATTAATGAAATTGAAAACAAAAAATAAAACAATAGAGAGAATCATCAAAACCTAAAGTTGGTTCTTTGAGAAAATCAAAAATATCGACACACCCTTAGCTAGACAGATAAAGAATAAAAGAGAGAAGAAGAAGATAAAATCAGAAATGGGAGGGGGAACATTACCACTGATGCAGTAGAAATAAGAGGGATCGATCATAAGAGGATACTATGAACCACTGTATGCCAAAAAAATCTAGAAAATTTAGATGAAATGGACAAATTACTGGAAATGCATGAATCTACTACACTGACTTTAGAGAAAATAGAAAACCTCATAAAACAAATCACAAGTGAAGAGATTGAAAGAGTAATAAAAAAACTCCCAAAGATGAAAAGCCGGGGACCAAATGGCTTCACAGGTGAATTCGACCAATTATTCAAAGATGAAATAATACTTGTCTTAAGCTCTTCCAAAAAGTTGAATAAGAAACAATGCTACAAAACTCTTTCTATAAAGCCAACATCACTCTAATACCAAAGACAGATAAAGACACCACAAAAAATGATAACTGCAGATGAATATCTCTAACAAATACAATGCAAAAATTCTCAACAAAATACTTGCAGAGTCAAAAGCATATAAAAGTAATTATAGACCATGATCAAGTAAGTTTTATCCAGTTATGGAACAGTTATTCAATGCAAGAAAATCAATTATTGTAATAAACCACATTGATAAATTGAAGAAGAAAAATCACATGATCCTCTCAATTGATGTGGAAACATTATTTGACAAAAGACAGCACCATTTCCTGGTAAAAACACTACAAAAGAGGGGTATAGAAAGATGCTTTTTCAATATAGTAAAATGCATATATGAAAAACCTATGGCTAGTATTGTGCTCAATGTTGAAATCTGAAACCATTCCACAGAGATCAGGATCAAGACAAGGATGCCCAATGTCATTCATTTTTGGGCTAGAAGTTCTAGCTAGAGGAATTGGGTTTGACTAGAAATGAAAGTCACCCTAATATGAAACTATGAATAAAACATTCACTATTCACTAATGACATGATCCTACATGTAGAGTAGAGCCGTGACATGAATAGATATCTGCTCAACGATGTTCATAGCAGCATTATTAATGATAGCCAAATTTTGGAAACAACCAAGGTGTCCAACAACTGATGAATGGATAAACAAAGTGTGTGTTATACACATGATGGATTATAATGTTGCAGTAAGAACAAATGAAGTCATGAAACATATGACAACATAGATGAACCTGGAGGACATTATGTTGAGTCAGTGAAGCCAGACTGAAATGGACAAATATGGTATGATTACCCAGTTATGAACTAAATATATTATGTGAAATTTAAATATGTGAAATATGAATATCGGTAGAATTGTATATATAAGACCATTTTTTTGAAGCTAAAAAATGGTAAGTGAGTAGTACATAATATTAATATTAGCCAAAAAAACTAAATCAAAATATTATATTAAGTGAAGGAGATGAGACATAGTGTATTACATATTCTATCTTTCCATTTATATAAAAGGTAAAGAGAAATCAATTTATAAACATGAATGAAGATAAGTGGTTATGTAGGTCTGAGGAAGGAATGCTAAGTATATGTGATTTTGAAGTAATGAAATTGTTATTAAATTTTTGAGATGATGAATATACAATATTGTGATTATACTAAAAGGTATTGATTATACACTTTGGATAGAATAGCCAGAAACAGCAGCTATGAACAGTGGGGGAAGCATAGAGAGTAGGGGGTGAGGAATTTTCTCATATGTCTGGTTTTTGTTTATTTGTATTAATGAAATAATGAAAATCCTCTATTAATGATTGAAATGATAGCAAATACCG
>PVKH010029199.1:0-12692 GCA_004027955.1 Chaetophractus vellerosus | reverse complement strand
CTCTGCTCGTCCACAAACAGGTGGAAGTCCTTTGTGGGGTCTGGGAACACAAGGGCCGGGGCCTGCAGTAAGGCCTGGCGAAGGCTCTCAAATGCAGCATTTATACAGGGTGTCCATTCCCAATTGGTAATTCCTACCAGCTTCCCCTCCACTGTAAGTGTTATCCAGGGCCCCAGGAGAGGAGTCGAGCCCCGACTCCCCTAATCGCTGTCTTCTCCCGCCCACAGAACTCGAGCGGAGACTAAGGGAGGGGGCCAGTGGTCCCGATGCTCTATTTTAGGCTGCGATCCTTTCCCGACACTATGCACTGCCCCCCTTAATTTGGGACAATGCCACTTCCAGTGTCCTTCCTCTTTTCAGTAGAGGCAGCGGTTTTTTGTCCCTTTGGTGAGGGGAGTCGGGGCTCCTATAGTTCCTGAATAGAAAATGCCGGCCAGCTCTTTCTGATTGCGTCTGTCCTGTTTTGCTCTGAACTCTCTTTCTTCTAATCTGATACGATTGGCTCGTTCTTCGGGGGTCTCTCTCCTATTAAACACCCTTTCCGCGATCTTTAAGAGGTCGGGTATAGTCTGATCTCCTAACCCGTCTATCTTTTGGAGCTTTCCTTTGAATGTTTGGGGCCGATTGGTTGACGAAAGCTAATACCACAGCAGCCCAACTGGCCTCTGCCTGAGGGTCCATAGGCATATATTGCCTAAAAGCCTCTTGGAGCCTTTCCAGGAAGGTCGCTGAACTTGCCTCTTTTCCCTGCCTTACTAAGTTTACCTTGGCCAAATTAGTGGGCTTTCTAGCCGCCACACAGAGGCCGGCCATCACAGTCTGGCGATAGACACGGAGACACTCCCTACCTTCAGGTTGCTCAAAATCCCAATTGGGATGAGTCAAGGGGAATGCCTCATCAATGAGGTTGGGCTGAGTGGTGGAATGCCCAAATACACCTAGGACGTTTCTTGATTTTTTTTTTAATAACATTTAGCTGGGGGTTCCTTCCTTGGGCCAGCCTGCTCCAAAAGTCGGCCATTCTGCAAAACAAAAGTAATTAGTTTTCCCTTCTTTACTTGGAGGACAGGTCATGCGCTCGGCCTCAGAACTCAGAGAAGTGATTCACCATTAGGGCCCAGGGGGTAGATCCACTCTGTCCCATGGCAAAGTCTAGAAGAAAAGGGGTTAATGGACACAGAAGAGTGACACACAGGACAAAAACACAAAGAGACAAATGGAGATTAACGTACGGCCACTCACTCGCTCACTCACTCTCACACCTAATGGAACTGGTTCCTTGAATTCCGGCAGGCCCCTTACCATAAGGGGTCCCTGCCCTGCCAGCACGTCTGCTAGGCAGAGGGGCCTCTAACCCCTCTGAGGGGCCTCTAACCCCTCTAAGTTCCAGCAGGCCCCTCCGCTAAGGGGTCCCTGCCAGGTGGCTTCCTTAAAATATCCCGGGCTATATAACTCCCTTATGTCGATGCTGGTAGTCAATCCAAACAATGGGGATCCCGGACAAGCCCCCAAAGGTTGTGCCCGATTTCAGATCCCCAGATGCATGGATGAGACCACATCGACAATGCAATAGCAAAAAGGGAGATTTATTACTAGCTTAAGCTAGGGTGCAGGCCTCCCAATCACGGGCAATGCCATGGACCAACACCTTCCTTAAATCTCCCATATGGCTGCAGGGATCATACCCTGGGGAGGAATGGCAGACAGAATTTTTTTTCATGATCCAACATGTTTCTTATTTATTTATTTATTTATTTATTTATTTATTTATTTATTTTGCATTTTTTCCTTAACAGTTCTTTTTTTAAAAATTTTAATATATTTATATATATTTTAGGATACATTGATTACATACATGTTACACAGAAATTCCAAGATTACCCATATGCCACCCCCCCACACCTCCCCCACACCTCCCACAATCTCCCACATACACATTCCTCATCAGTGTGGCATAATGCCTGTGATAGATAGATATTTTGGGGCTTTGCCATCAAGCATGGATCACACTTCACACTGTAGATGACCCTCTCTCCCACACAGTTCCGCATGATACATGATGATACAAAATGGCCTATGTCCTCCATTGCAACATCACTTCCGACAATTCCCAAGTCCCAAAAAAAATTCAGATTACAATTGCCCTTCCCTCTCCCTGCCCCCAAAGTGTCCAGTGACCCTGCTCCACATAATTTTGCAATTTCTTCCATTGCATATATAACAAGTCTATAGCAGCACACCAACAAGTCCATTCTAGACCATAGTTCTTCCCCCAATCCCAAGGAGTCTGGGATGGTGATGTCCCCTCCACCACCAAGTGAAGGTGGCTTATATCCCATTGATACAATGGAAGAGATTATCCTGCCTGCAGCTGCAGGCTCTCTCTATTCCCCAGGGTATCTGTCTTCCATCATCAACTTCCAACTAGGTGTCCTGGGTGATTCCATTGAGTTGTAGCATTGGAGTTGCAGGTCCACAGAGTCTCTGGACCCAGTTGGCACATGGACAGCCCATAGTCTCCTGTCTATGGAAGTACACCTAAAACTCTGGCATCAATATAGGTTTGAATAGAAGAGACAGATGGACCATGTGCATGAAGACATATTTTGGACAGACTATCACTCTCAGGAGCAAGAATTCCAAATTAGCACCCACTAGTAAGGCACCAAACTCTGGGGCTATCTGCCCTGATATAGGACCTGGATTTCTCCAAAGCTCTCAGGAGGCCCTCTGTTTGGGGTGATATCCATATTGGAAGCCTAGGAAGTCCTACTGGGATCTGCATAAGTGTTACCTCTGGGTTGACAACCCAACTCACTTTGAAGTCTCTTAGCCGTATGAACTCATTTGTCTTTACCATTTCCCCCTTTTATTCAAAGTCTTTTTCCAGTCATACTGCCCATTGGTATTTGTCAGTAATCCCTTGTTGCCAGGGAGGCTCATCCCCAGGAGTCATGTCCCATGCTGGGCGGAAGGTAATGCATTCATATTCTGAGCTTGGCTTAGAGAGAGGCCACATTTGAGCAACAAAGAGGTTCTCCAGAGGCAACTCTTAGGCACCCATTAACACTAGGCTATTTCAATTTCAACAGCCATGACTCATAAGACTAGTCATCAATAACAAGGGCCCATCAATGGATCATCCTCCTTTGCAAGACATTGCCCCTGCACACTGGGGGATGTTGCTACTCTTTCAGAAAATATGGCAGAATTCATAAGAAGGGAATTCAGTGTTCTCCCTTTTATTGAGTAATTCTTCACCCTGTGAACATGTCCCATGAGCCTTTGAACAATTATGTATGCCTTTTATATATATTCAGGTGGACTTCCTCCCATGCACCCCCAACCATGACACACCCCCACCAATGCTCCTCTCCCATCCACATTGTGACCCTTCTGTGATCCATAGCCTCTTCACAGGTGAAGCCATCACAATAGCCAATTGCAATGAATAGGAAAATGAAATAATAATGATATTTAAATGTAAGAGTTAAAATATAGGAGAACATAGAAAATAAAAAAACAATTTTAGAAAATTAAAAAAAATATTAAAAGGAAAACAAGATTTTATGAAAGGATTGGTTTATTCAAAAAATGTGAAAAAATAATAATATATATATGTATAATTTTTTTTCAATTGTACCTTGTTGGTGCAATATCTATTTTCCAGTCTGTCTCATGGCACCTTCCTCTTCTCACTCTCAAGCAGCTCTCCTTTTATCATTTAATTTTCAAAGAAGTTTTGGGTCATAGCAGAGTCACACACAGAATACAAGACAATCTCATATACTCAACCTCCTCCTCCATTCCCCCCCATACCAAAACCTTTTTGTATGTGGATGGCAGCACCAACATAAGTGACAAACAGATAGTGAAACATAGTTCCCAAACACTGTCATTGGTTCACATCAAGGTCCACATTTTAGGTCATACACTTTTATAAATTTTGATGACTGTCACCCTGTCCCATATCCACCACCGTAAGGCAATGGAAAACACATCCATGGGCTAGCAAACACCCTTCATTCGATCCACACTGTTCCTACCCACCACCCCTAGGCTCACAAGACCCACTGGCTCAACTCCCCATATGACCAGATTCACAGAATCATGCCACAGAGTGTCCTGGCTCACCGGTTCATCCCCCACAGTGAATCATCCGTAATAACGTCATTTAAATGCAAGAGTCAAAACATAGGAGAACTTAAAAATTAAAAAACAGTTTTAATAAAAATTTAGAAAAAATAGAAAAAAGAAAACTAGATGTTGCCAGAGGACTGGACTATTCAAAATATGTGAACAAACAATAAGATATACATGTATATAAAATTTTTTTCCCAATTTTGCCTTGTTGGTGCAATATCTGGTGTCCACTCTGTTTTTTGGCACCTTCCTCTTCTCACTCTCAAGCATCCCACCTTTTTACATTTAATTTTCAAAGAAATTTTAGGCCACAGCAGAGTCACACACAGACTACAACACAATCTCATGTACTCAACCTCCTCCTCCATTCCCCTCCTTACCAAAACCTTTTTGTATGTGGGTGATGCAAATATTCTTGCTGTCCTGATTTTATGACAATCAGGGTAGGCTAAACATTTACTATATTAGAAACTATGCATGTGTCCCCAGGCCTAGTTTTTCTCCCTATGTCTGGTTTTTAAAATGCTGGTGATAAACCAAGACTGATTTATTATATGACCATCTTGCATGGGAAATTACTGTAACTCTAGGTATCTTTGGCTTATCTTAAGAGATATAACAGGGGGGAAGATTTGACTCAAGTGGTTGGGCATCCATCACCCATATGGAGGGACCTTGGCTTGGTCTCTGGGACCTCCAAGTAAAAATTTTTAAAACAGAAGAATATAGAAGGCTGCCAGACCCCAAGCATGGGTGCATCACCAGGTCACACAAGCGGGTGTACCACCAGGCCTCACAAGTGTGTGAGACCCCCAGGCCCAATGTGTAGCTGCACCATCAGGCCCTATGAGTGGGTGCACTGCCAGGCCCCATGCACAGGTGTGCCACCAGGCCCCATAAGCAGGTGAGCACCCCAGGCCCCACACATGGGACTGCCACCAGTCCCCACATATGTGTGTGCCATCAGGCCTTGCCAAGCCGTAAGCAAGAATTGACATAACAGGAGAGCGATACAAGGGAGAGCTAAGATGAGGTGCACCAAAAAAAAAAAAAAACAGTAAATAAGGTGACACAGGATGTAGGAGACCTCACTCTCACATCAGAGTTTCTGAGGATTGAATGCCAGTGAAGACCGAAGGAGAAGGATGAGAAGAGAGGGCAGGAAACAGACACAGAGAATTGCCCAGTGAATGGAAAAAAAAAAAAACAGCCAAAATGGGGGGTGATAAAAATGGATAAATGTAAATAAATAAAGAAATAAAATAATAGGGTGAGTTGGGGGAAACAATGAATGAGCAAAGAAAGAAAAAAATAGATAAATGGGACTTCCTCAAAATTAAACGTTTTTGTTCATCAAAAGACTTTGTTAAGAAATTAAAAAGGTTGACTACTCAATGGGAGAAAATATCTGGAAATAACATATCTGATAAGGGTTTGACATTCACATTATATCATAAGACCATACAACACAATGATAAAATTCAAGTAATCCAACTAAAAATCAGGTGAAAGACTTGAATAGACTTTTCTCCAAAGTGAAAATACAAATGGCCTGAAAGTACATGAAAAAAGGCTCAACATCACTAGCTATTAGGGAAATGCAGATCAAAACTATAATGAGATTCCATTTCACATCTTATAGAATGGCCGTTATAAAAACAAAACTAAGCTAAACAAATAAACAAACAAACAAAAAACCCCAGAAAACTACAACTGCTGTAAGTATGTGAGGAAACAGTAACACTCGGGGCCGGCTTGATAGCCCAGTGGATAGGGCGCCAGCATACCACATGGGAGGCCCCAGGTTCGATTCCCGGGGACCTCTCTTAGCGGGCAGACTGCTTTGAGAATGGCAAGCCGCCATGGGCGGGCCGGAGCTGCCGTGGGCAGGGCAAGAAGCTGCCACGGACAGGGCAAGAGCCGCCACGGGCAGGGCAGGTCACCCGCGGATGGAGCGCAGCCAGCCACCCGTGAACTGAATCAAGCGCCGGGCGTGAACAGACGCAGAGACCACCCACAAGCGGGGAAAGCCGCGCCTGCGCAGTGACCACTCTCGGCGCATCGCCGCAGCGGGGGGAAGGGGAGACATGTAATAAAATAAATAAATCTTAAAAAAAAAAAAGAAACAGTAACACTCTTTCACTGTTGGTGGTAATGTACACTGGTGCAGCCTCTTTGGAAGACAATTTGGCAGTACCTCTTGATGCTGAATATAGAACTGCTGTATGATCCAGCAATATTACTAGGAATATATTCAGAAGAGCAGAATGAAAGCATATGAACTTAAGTGATATTTACACGCTGATATTTATAGCAGCATTACTCACAATTGCTAAAATATAGAAGAAGCCCAAGTGTCCATCAACTGATGGATGAATAAACAAAATGTGCTATATACATACAATGGAATCTATCCAGTCTTACATAAGAAGAAATGAAATTGGGATGCATATGACAACATGAATGAACCTTGAGGACATTATGGTCAGTGAAATAAACCAGACACACAAGGACAAATATTGTATGGTCTTATTAATATGAACTAACTATGATGAGTAAACTCGGGGTAAACTCTAGAGTATAGGTTACTAAGAAATAGAATGTGGGTTGAGAATGGGAGCACATCTTTAATGTATGCAACAATATTATTAAGGTTAATTGTAAAATTGTGGACATGAATAGAGTTGAGAGTAACACATTATAGTGAGGATAACTAACACTGCTGATTTATAAATGTGGTTATGGATGAATGGGGTAGTCTGTGGACATAAACTTCAATTGACAGGAAAATAGAGAATAATCTACAGAATGTATAGCATACTGATTTAAGTGGTGGATGATGATTGTGGTTATTAGTATAAATGTAAGAATGCTCTTCTTTTACAAAGGGCTAAAAATATGGTGATACACAGGTAAATTACAACTAATGTAATTTATGGATGGTAGTTAACAGTAATATTGTAATATTTTTCAACAATGGCAAAATGATATTATTTCAATGCTAGGGGACAAAAATAGGAAGGTATAAAATGGTATGGGATTTTTCCTTTTGTAGTAGTGAAAGCATTCTATAATTGAGTGAGGTTCTGAAAGCACAACTCTTTGAAGAAAATGAGAGCCACTGATTATCCACTTTGATAAGATTGTACAAATATGGAACTGTATAACAAAGGGAATCCAGTGGTGGATGAAGAATTGTAGTTAACAGGAAAAATATAAGAACATTTCCTCATGAACAATAACAAATATCTATATACTAATATAGGGTGTTAATTTTGTGTTGGGGAAAATACACCAAATATAAGATATGGGCTATGGTCAGGAATATTTTGACAATGCTTTTTCATATTTTGTATCAAGTGTTTCACATCAATGAAAGGTAGTGGTGGGGAGATGCATGGGAGCCCTATATGATGATATGCATGCTTGTTTTGTAAATTCACAAATTTTACTATTGTTACTGTACATAAAAATATTTATTATTGTTTATGCATGTTCATGTATGAACGATATACTTCAACAAAATTTTATTTAAAAAAAGACGTTGATTGTAAACCTTTGATGGATTATGTGGTATGAGTTATATCTCAGCAAAACTTTGAAAATCATGACAATGGCACAAGAGCAGATATAGAGACCAATGAAATTGAAATTGGAGTTCAAAAAGAAACCTTCGAGTCTATGACAAGTTGATTTTTAAAGGGTTGCCATATATACTCAATGATGATTGAATAGTCTCTTCAACTTATAGTTTTGGGAAAACCTATTGCTATATGAAAAAAAAAATGAATGTGGACTTCTACCTCTCACCACATATAAAAATGAAATTAAAATGTATCAAATATCTAAATATAGTCTATGGGGATTATAAATCTTTTGGGAATTGAATTATGTACCCCAAAAAGCATATTCTTAATCTTAATACATTCCTGTGAGCATAACAAAGCAACAAAATAGTGTGATCAGGGCAGGCCTCAGTAAAAAGTTGATATTTGATCAAAGTCTTGAAGAGGGAAGATTTAGTCATGCACTTTCATGAAAGGAATTTTTTCCAAACAGGAGAATATCAGGGCAAAGGCCCTGGTGGTGTGCTGTGCAGTTTCAGGGACTTGGAGTGGTTCCATCTAACACAAGTGACAATCTATTGTGGGTGAAGGGGTAATAATCAAACAAGTACATATATACAGATGATGATAACTATTATGGAGGAAAAACTAAGTAGAGGTGGTCCATGGAGACGGTAGAACTTGCTCTCTTAAAAAATAATTAATAGAAAATTCTCCAAGGAAAAAGTCATATTAGAGAAACCTTAAAGAGGTGAAGTAGAAAGTCATACAAATACCTGGAGGTAGTGAGGCTCAGACAAATAGAAAGATAAAATCAACCTTCCATAATATTATTTTATATTAGTTTTTGTGTGCCCCTTTATGTCAATGGTTTGCATTATTTTTTTTAGTAAAAATTGTGTAAAAAATATAGCATAATGGATTTTGTATTTTGACTCTGATATGTTTTGAATTTTAGAGGAATTAATTCTGCATAATAAATACAAAATGAAAATGTTCTTTACTGCATGTAGTTATATTAATATTTCTAAGTTCTGTACATAATGTATTTTCATTTTTGTGACCAGTTTATTTCTTGTCTTTAGATATTTTCATACAATTGCCTTATTGTCTTCCCACCCTTTTCTATATTTTAAATGGGAACTATCCTACAAAAAATCCTAAATTATTCTATACTATGTTTTACAAATATCAACAAAAATCTTGACTTCATCTTTGAATGGACTTTTAATCTTTGTGTATGTATATAAGAGTGATTTTGAATATATATAATATCAAAGTTTCAATTTTATTCCATTAATTGGATTCTCATTAAAAACCTCAGTTTTTCAAGAAGTCCAGAAATAGTCATTGACATAAAATTTATTAGGAACAAAACACAATGTGAAGTCTTCTGGAAGAATAATCTCATCAATTTACCTAGAGACTAGATTATGACATAGGACTGAATGTTTGCTAAACCCTTGAGGAAGCACAGTGAATGTAGTTAGCTGGCCTTGCCAGCTGAAAGGAAACTAACAAATATTGAAAAATACAAAGTATTTTTCCAATCCATTGCTGCAATAGGTACCTGGGGTTGGGCTATTTGGTTTAAGCAATGATACCAGATCTGAAACAGCAGCTGCAATTAGAGTAATTGCTAGGTTGGATTTATGATAATCCATTGTCCTCCAAGATCCATGTGTTTTCTGCACTGAACAAATAGTGTTGAATAGGAATGTGATGGATTCACCACCCTTGCATCATTCAAGCCTTTGTTGGTGGCACTAATCTTCACCGTATATGTGTGAATCTATTCCTGAACTATTTATTCCGTTCCACTGATCACATTATCTATGTTTTCAACAATACCACACTCTATTGATTATTATATCTTTTTGATAAATCCTAAAATGAGATTTTATGAGACCTCTAACTTTTTTCTATTGCTTCAAAGTTGTTTTGACTACCTTAATCTTTTGCATTTTCATCCAAATTGTAAAATCACATTGTCAGTTTCTGAAAAAAACTTAAATTTTAATTGTGCTGCATTAAATCTATATATCAATTTGTGATTGCATTTAATTAATAGATCAAATGCTTCCAAATATCTCTCTACCAATATCATATTTCTTTAGTTCTTTATTTTCTCCAGATTCCATAACCAACATTATCTCTCCACTAAGTTAGAATGCCTTCGAGTTGGATCAAGTTACTCATATGCTTTGCAAAATTATCTTGAGAATTTCTCATTTATGCAAGTAGGTACTCATCCATTGATTAATATATGTCATACCTAAACCATGACAGACCATATAAAACTCAAGACATAATATATATTAATTTATAAAATAAATATATATGGAGTTTTTGAGGAAATAAAGAAGTTATATTAACAGCAAAACAAAACCAGATTTCAAGAAATTTAAGTCATTAACATAATGCAAATTTCTAATAAATATTTGATCTAGTAAAATATATTAGAAAAGTAATCATTTAATTATTTTTACAATCCTTTGCCACAGGTTTTTTCCACTGAGGTATCATTTTTAACTAAAAGTCAAAGATCATTCTTGTATTCATTTTTATCATAGAGTTTGTTGTTCCAGAAATTTTCAATTTTTTATTATGGAAAAAATAACCTCATCTTGTTGCTGTTATGTTATAGAAGAAAGTTTTTGTGTTTCTCCATCCCCTGTGGATGCCAAGAAAAAACACATCAACTGGCATAAGAATACAAATGCACAATATTTACAGCATATCATAATTGATTATTACAGTTAGATGTAATTATGGATTCCAAAAATCCATATTGAATCATGCATGTAAACTGATCTATTCATCTGGGCAAGATTGGGTTATGATTAGGGCATTAACTGGGCTGTTAGAACATCGAGCCTTGCTCCCTGGTGGGTGTGGCCTCAAGTGTAAAAAGAAAGGCAGCAGATTTGAGAAGCAGATTTTTGAGAAGCAGTTCTGATGTTGGAGAGGGCCATTAACCTGATAGTCAACAGCTGACCTTGTGGAGGAAGTACTAAGCCTGGAGAGAAATAGAGCCCCAGCAGGAGAGGAACCCAAAGGCCTGAGACCTGCCAGACATCGGCAGCTGTCTTGCTCCAACACGTGGACTTTGGTGAGGGAAGAAACTTATGCTTTGTGGCCTGGTAACTGTAAACTTCTACCCTAAATAAATATCCTTTATAAAAACCAACCAATTATTGGTATATTGTGAAGCACCCCTTTGGCTGACTAACACAATGACCAATTCAATTCCAGAAATAAGAGGAAAAGTTTCTATCACTTACATAATCTTTTAGAAACTACAACTGTGATTCTCAAACTAGAGTATGTGCTTTAGTGATTAAATTTGAGATAGCATATTCTATTTTATACAGAGTTGTGTTAAAACTGAAGCAGAAAAATAGAAAAATAAAACAAAAACACTGAAACATAAGCCCTCTAGGGAATACAGCATGAAAAACAAAATAGGCCTCTCTACATACATCAATAGAGCTTCAAAATAGAGATTTGATTTAATTTTCCTGGTGGAACAGAAGGAAATAGGGGAAGTAGAAATAAAAGACTATATTTACATATTAGAGAAATTATTAAAGACAGAGAAAATGAATTTTCAATCATTAATTCATTATTTGACACATTGACATAATTATTTTTAATATATAGAACTGTTAATTAATATTAACTTTAATTTGCACATTTTCTCTCTTATCTAAAAGTCATTTTATTTCCTTATTATTTTTATAATTCCATTTTCTTTTAAGAGTGATGACATTATAAATGAATTCAAAGAAGTTAAGACATAGTTTCATAGTTTGTATTGTTTCTAGGCAATAGTGATTCCAGAATTCTGCATATCACAATGGAAATGTGAGTATAATCAAGTGACTGATTGTATGGAGAGAGTGAAATCTGAGCTGGAATCTTGGCTCTACTGGTAACTAATCACATGACCATGATCAAATATGATATATCTAGCTTGACATGAATTTTCATGTATGAAAGGACACAAAATTACTTTGTTGATTGCTCTGTAATTTATATAAATAATGTCCACATAATCCCTAAACTCTAGTAACCATTTAATAATATAGTAGCTCTCATAGCTTTCCTTTTTGTATTTAATGTTTGTAAATGTCTTCTCATGGATGTTTGTTATTTTATGTTTTCAAACTACATGAGATTTCAGCTAATGGCTTTTTTTTAGTTTTTCAGATTATATTTAATAAAAAATTCTGTATGGTTCTATATCCTCTTTAAGTGAAATCAGCTAAATATTACACAACCAGTTCAATGGTCCAGGATAGTAGTTAACAGGAATAATTGTTTTCAGAGAAGATTGTATGAAATGGCTAAATACCATGTGTTTTCTCTACCAAGTTCCTAGCTTGTTATAGTGTTGTAAAGAATTTTTGTAGTGGGACATGATTTCCTACAAAAAATAGTTTCATTTGAAAATCAACTTCTTGCTCTTCAGAGATCAATGACTAGGAATTGCTGTGAAATTATATTGGCAAGAGTATCAGGGAAACATAAATACACTTACTACCATTTCATTGACATGCCCATGAGTAACAGAGGTCAATCATTTGATCTTTTATAGCACAGAATATTGGCATTCACTGGATTTATTCTCAATAGAAATATACTGGATATATATTTAGTGTCATATAGCAAACATATGTATAACTTAATGAAGAAATACTTTGCTTCTGGTTTAGGGTCCATTAATTATGTAACACTGTTGAAAAGTATTGATTTTATAACTCCTCATTTATTTATTTTAGATAAATAAAATGTGGATGTGATATTTCACCTGTATGCTTTCTTCACATGTTTTAATTTCCTATGCTGCTTAAGAAAATACTATGGAATGATTGGGCTTAAACAATGGGGATTCATTAGCTTACTGCTTTGAGACCAGGAAAAAGTACAAATAAAGGCCTAATCAAGGTGATGCTTTCTCCCCAAGAATGTGGCATTTGG
>PVKH010029198.1:0-12700 GCA_004027955.1 Chaetophractus vellerosus | reverse complement strand
GGACGAGCAGGGATCCAGGGTATCCAGGAAGGGGGTAGGGATGGGCAAGGGCCATCAGGAATCCATGGGAAGGCCCAATGGTAGAGGACAAGCAGGGGTCATCAGTGAACCAGGGGAACCCGATATAGGGGGACAGGCAGGGGCCATCAAGGCCCAGGTGTGGGCAGGGGCTATCACTGGTATACACTCCATCACTAACAGTCAGTTTAGAGACAACAAAACAGTTGCTTAAAGAACAGAAATATGGTGAATTACATAAAACGGTTTCTCACTTTCCTGTGTTTCTCTGTGTAAACAGTATTTTGCATGCTTCCTTAATGGCTTTCTTTGCAGACTTGAAAGATACCACGCCTATAATGCTTATTCCATGTCTTAACCAGGATATTGAAGTACAGAATTCTACAAAATATGATGATTTTATCTTGGTACTGGTGTACCAGTGGCAGCATCTGTAAGAGTCAGAATCCATCATGAAATATTTACTTTTATTAATTCACAGTTGATTCTTACATATGTGTAATTCACTTTAATAAAACCTGTTGTATAAGACACACTTCTTAAAACAGGTAAGTCCTTTGTCATTTAGTCGACGGGCACTGCAACTTCCGACAGAATCTCCCTCGAGTTCCATTAGAGGGAGCTATTCAATCATGCCCACACGGTTCTATTTACACTGTCCTTTCAGGAACACGTCTGTGCTATAACGCAAAGTGGATCTTAGAACACATGGATCGCAATGGCATTTGCCATAGAGTTTTCAGAGCAACTCTTGGATAATGAGGGACAAAGAGGATTTCCCATGATTGTGATTCTGAAAACCTTAAGAATGGCCCAGCTGGATATCAGACCTAGTTGACTCTTAGCAACAGCCAGATCAAAGCTATCTGGTCTGAAAATACCCACATGAGGTGTTTATGATGCACCTGGGTTTCTGACCTTTCCATTTATATCCTTTCAAAACAAGACAGTGTTAGTCCTCCAAGTCTGTTCTTTTTTTTTTTTTTTTTAAAGGTGGTTGTTCAGAGACCCTTGCAATTCCATATGAATTTGAGGGTTGACATTTCAATTTCCACAAAAAAAAAAAAGGATGCTTAAATTTGGAAAGATTTTGCACTGAATCTGTGGATTGCTTTGAGTAATATTGGCATCTTAACAATATTAAAAGTTTCAATCCATGAACATGGAATATCTACCATTTATTTAGGTTGTCTTTAAATTCTTTCAGCAGTGTTTTGTAGTTCTCAGTGTACAAGTATTTTATATCCTTGGTTAAATTTATTACTAGATAATTTATTCTTTTAGATGCTATCAAAATTTTATTGATTTCCTCTTTGAATTGTCCATTGCTGGTGTACAGAAGCACAACTTATTTTTGCATGCTGATCTTGTACCCTGCAATTTTCCTAAATTCATTCTTTTAGCTCTAGTGTCTTTTTTGTACACATGTTTACAGCAACATTATTCACAATAGCCAAAATGTGGGAAAAACCCAAGTGCTCATCAGCAGATGAGTGGATAAACAAAATATGGTGGATACACACAATGGAAAATTACTCAGCTATAAAAAGAGTGAAGTTCTGAACCATGCTGCAACATGGGTGAAGCTGGAAAAAATTATATTGAGTGAAATAAGCCAGATGCAAAAGGATAAGTATTGTATGATTCCACTTATATTAAATATCCATAAATAACAAATACATACAGACAGAAAGTAGATTAGATATTACCAGTGGCCAAGAGAGGGGCCCAAGGGGAGTTGCTCCTTGGTGGATATAGAATGCTTGCGATTTTTCTGTTCTCAAAATAAAATTAATTTTTTTAAAAAATTAGAGGGAGGGAAGGAGGGAATGAGAATTGATGTCTTATAGACAAATCCTACTACTTCTAACGTGACCAAATTATGCTATCATCCTCAAAAGCACATGATTGCCAAGAATTCGAGTCTGGAAAACATCTCCATGAAGTACGATCCAATCCACTGATATCATTATAGGAAACCTGCAAATAAAACCTTTCTGTGCAATCCAGAAACCATGGATCTAGGCACTATCAACCTCTGAAGAACTAGCAAACATTAGTGGAGCTAGTGAGCCAGTTCCTGTGGCTCTGGCTCTGCTTTTTCTTTATCTGTGAGAACCAATACCTAACTTAGAAAGCATTTTCTTGCACATTGGTTAATTTGCCTCATACAAGCACCTTCTTAGCTGGGGAGGGCAAATAGCATTTCTTTTTTCACAGATGAGAAAAATGAGGAATGATAATGTGTCCAGGGTTCTACAGATTCTTGGTTCAAGAAATCATAGAAATGCTTGCCTTGCCTTCAAGATTACGGTTCACTGCGGCTAATGTTTTTAGCCCACTGGGTTTGATTTACATAAAGTGAATAAAGGTCTGCTTCTTCGTAACAATATCTACCTATTCATATGTTTGTGATACAGATGGAGCATCCCTCCTTTCCATCGCTGGGGATGGTGGCATGGGCAGAGATACTGAGACCGTGTCCCAGGATGGAGTGCAGATGGATGGACATCAGGATCATGGTCCTTAGGAGACAAGGGCACAAGGAGAGGTGTTCAGAGAAAAAAGGCCCGCAAGGACCAGACTTTCCAGGCCATCATCCCAGAGTGCTTGCAGGACAAACAGGCAGTTCTGCTGGTGCCTCACACCTTCAGGTGAGCTCCACACATGTAACAAAAATGTGTCCTGTGTGCATTGGGTACAGCCATTTTTTGGTTCAAAGCTCATTTGACTCTGCTTCCATGCTATTTTCTCAACCACATGCTCTCAGCCTCTTACAAAACCCTGACTTTTAGCTTCTGTCCATCGTTGGAATACACACTATTTGGAGAGCAACAAAACTTACCTGGAGCCCAGGAAGAGGTTCTCAGTGACTCACAGCATCACTTCAGTCAGAAGTTTAATACGTCACTCACAGCTGTTTAAGAGAGTGGGCCACTTTCTTGATGTTTAAGAGGAGAAGATTTGTTTTCAGGTCTGAATTTTAAATGAGTAATTATTGCTTTACTTCTTTTATCTAAGTGAGATAAAAACAAAACTTTGAAATCAGGATAGGAAATGTATATACCATCCACAAATCCCCCCACCCATGGACCTCCTAGATTTATTTCTAGCATTTGTAATTTTAATGTTTTATTGCTTGACTCTTTTATTTTAAAAAATTGTGCATACTAACCTATATACCAGTTGGCCAATACAATCTTCCTGAAACTCTGAAATCTGAGGAATATTTCAAACCTGGGCCTTGAGAACTCTCTGTCCCCAAATATCTCATAGAGCTAGCTGGCATTTCAGTCTATGCTTAGCAGGTCTTAGTAGCCTACACTTTAACAGCTTAGTAACTGTTGGCCTATTAATAACTCCAGAATACTCTCAAGCCTGCTTTGCTCATAGATATTGAAGAAGAAAGTTGGTATTTTAGTTTCCTTATTGCTAAAACAAATTCCATGCAATGGATTGGCTTAAACAATGGGAATTTACTAGATTGTGGTTTTGAGGCTAAGAGACGTCCAAATCAAGGCATCATCAAGGTGATGCTTTCTCTCCAAAGACTGGTGTTCCGGGGCTGGTTGCCAGTGATACTTGGTCCTTGGCTCCTCTGTCACATGGCAGCGTCTCCTGGCTGCCCCTTCGCTTCTGGGTTCCTTTGATGTTTGAGTTCTGCTCCCTCTGTCTCAGTTTCATTCCACTTTTAAAGGACTCCAGTAATAGGATTAAGACCCATCCTGACTGAGGTGGGCCACTCCTTAGCTGAAGTACCCTCATCAAAAGGTTCTTCATACAATGGGTTCACAACCACAGGAATGGATTAAGACTAAGGACATGTTTTTTTTCTGGGGTGCAAAGCTCCAAACCAGAATAGTCAGGGATTTTAGGACCTTGGTCCAGGTCTACCTATGCCCTCCCAGTGAGATCTCCACAGCCTCCTGCTCAGATTCTAGCTCCCTTCCCACTGCTGCAGGGTTCTGCTCATGTCAGGGTCAGGGTACCAGATGGAAACATGGAAACATGGCACCAGATGGGAACAAGTGTGAGGAAAAAGGTGCAAGCACAGTAAGTCCAAGTTTACCTAAGAAAACAAAAACCAAATGTGCTATCACAGTCACCATCAGAGACCCAAAGACAAGCTTCACCTGTTCCAGTGCTGATAGGCAGATGCAGGTGGGAAGAAAGGTCATCACAGGTGAGAATTGCATTGTCATTGCCAGTAAGCTAGAGCCTGGTGAACTCTTTCTGACTCGTTAGACCATAAAGATACTTATTCTCTGTTGGAAATCGAATCATGTCCCCCACAAATACATATTTAAGGCCTAACCCCTGGTTTATGAATAGGATCTTCTAAGATCTTATTAAGATGGGATGAAATTGAATCAGGGTAGGCGTTAATCCAATGTGACTGGGATTCTTAAAAGAAAGGGAAATTTGGACACAGAAATTATAAGCCACTGGAAGAAACAAAAAGGAACAGATGGCTACATGACAGGCAGAAATGGTGCCTTAGTTTTCCAGGCTGCTATTACAAATAACACACAATGGTTTGGCTGAAACAACAGGAATGTATCGGGTCACAGTTTTGAGGCTAGCAAAAGTCCAAAATCAAGACATCAGCAAGATTTGCTTTCTCCTCAAAGACTGTACCATCTGGTGCTGGCTGCCAGCAATCCCTGGGGTTCCTTGGCATGTATTTCTGCTCCCTGTCACATGATGATGTCCTCTCCTTTCTGGCTTCTGTGATTTCCAGGTTCTCTTAAAAGGTCTCCAGTAGCCAGATTAAGGTCCATCATCTCAACTAAAAATAACATCTTCAAAAGGTCTTATTTACAATGGATTCACACCCACAAGGGTGTGGGTTAAGATTAGGAATATTTGTTGGGTTACGTAAATCAACCCACCAAAGATGGGTTGCCAGCAAGCAACCAGCAGAAGGCTACAGATTTTGGAGAAAGCATGGCCTACTGATATCTTGATTTTAGACTTCTCGCCTCCAAAGTGTGAGCCAATAAATTCCTGTTGTTTTAGCCAACCAATGTGTGGCATTCGTCATAGCAGCCCTGACAAATTAAGATATACTCTCTGTGTGTCCTAGGATGGGTTCCTCTAGAAGCATGGGGATGAGAAAAGAATGAAGGGCAAGTCATTTACCTGAGAAGTCATCTTAAGGAGAATTGCCAAGGAAAGCAAAATGGGGGTGAAAAGGAGCCAGTATGTGATGCTTGGATGAACAGGTCAGCACATTGAGCAACAGGGGCTTCACCCATCTGGGACCTTGGGGAAATCATAACATGCCTCAGGATTGTCCCACCAATGGGAGGAGAGTTAGGGGCATTTATCTTCCATTTCCAGTTTGCATCTGTCTTTGGCTGAGGGCTGTTCTCCAGCTCCAGCTCCCCAGCATTGCCAGTGCAATCTGCTTGAGGCTTGCACACTCCATAGGGGAAAGGTGTCAGTGTGGCCAAAATAATGAATACAAAGGGGATGGACACACCTGCTGACCCAGGTCAAAATAGCCCATCCAATAATGTTTCATGAGCATGCTTAACTTAAGCCTTAAATATCCAGATTAAGACTACAAAGCAGATTAAGTTTTTCTCCCAAGCTCAAAGGTTAAACTGAATGGCCATGAGATTGTCACCTAAAATTTGAGATGTTTTAGCAGGGCTTCTTTCTTTAAGAAAGAAGAATCTTGCTCCAATCCACAGACTTTATTGCATCTTGTGTATTATCTACTAGCCTCATATTTTAGGTTCCAACTGCCTTGTATCCTTTAGCTTGTTTTGCATTGCCAAATCTTAAATATGAGGTCAGGTCACGGAATTCACAGTTATTTAGGGGGAAGACTGCCACCAGTTGAATTGCTACGTCCCTCTCCTGCAATTTTCTCTGCAGCTTTCAGTCCAACCTTGGAGTAGCCCCAACTTAGACTGAGATGACTGTTCCAGCCTCCTTAGTGACAAGTTAACAGATACTTTTTGTCATCAAATAGCTGTGCTCAGTGATTTTCTTTTAAGAATTCTATAATAGGTCCCAGACTGGATTGGCCTGCTTTTTAACATAGGCTCATCAGTCAGTAATAAATTTTTAGGGCTCTGTCATACACAACAGAGACAGTTTTGCTCTTTGTAACATGTAATCAGCATAACCAGAAAAACCTTAGAAAATAATATTTAGAGTTTCAACGTGGATGCAAGTTTGTTGGCAGAACTTTAGAATGAAAGAAGTCTTTTAAACAATGACACCAAGCCAAGAGTCTATTCTTAGGGTGAAGTATTTCTGCAGCTCTGGAATCATATCTCAACACGTGCCATGCTGTTGAAAGCTTCTCTAACACTGCCACGGCCAGATCAACACCCACCCTGGCAACAGCGATGCTAACAAAGCCACGACGCCATTTGCCATGAAGTGGTGGCTGCCCACATTCTCCCCAGCACATCCCACCATGGATGCACAGTAACCCCAACCCCTGTCCCAAAGAGAAGTGAAGGGGGAGCACACTCCAGACCCCAAGTCATCACACATCCAGTTTGGACCACACTGGCTGTTAAAAGGGACATTGACTTAAGGGTGCTCCCATCACTAGGAGCACCACTGAGCCTCTAAATGAAGCATGACCCAATCTTGGCCAAGAGACCATGATGTTTCCAGGGGCCCTGACTGTGTCCACAGTCAAGATAGGATGGCTGAGAACTGAGCTGCATACTGACAGAGTGCACAGGACTAGACATTTCAGAACCAGATAGATGGCTTGATTGGGCACCCAAATTTCCTCTTTGCCCCTTGTGTTTTACTGTTGGATGCATTTTCATCAGATGATCTGTAGTTCCCAAAATGGAATCTTCCTCTTAGGGAGGAGGGTCAGGTAGGCTGTGCCTGAGTGGTGAGGATTGTGGAAATGGGTGACATCTCTCAGTTTGCTTAGTGGAAGGAGACAAAATACCAATGAGGGAACAGTCTTCCATTACCTACCCTATGGATAGAAGAAGTGTTTTGGGTGCCAGGAAGGGCTGTGAGCTATGGTACTATCCTTTTGTTGATGTTTGTCTTGGCTCAGTGTGAAATTTCTTTCCCTTTTTAGCTGTTTCTTCATATTCTCTATTTATTTTTAAGATTGGTTTAAGGCAAAGGAGTGGATATACCACGTGGTTTTGAATTAAAAAACATTTTTTGAAGTTGTAAAACTAGGAGTTAGAGGTAGCTCTGAAAGATGTTTTTATGACCTGTCAGCTTGGATGAACTTATGCTTTATTCTTTGCTTCTGCACATGTATGACTTGAATGAATTTTGTTTTGTTTCAAAATTAGCATAGAAATCACACTTGTGTTTCTTTTCTACTTCTGCTTCAATAGATGGACATTATTTCCAAAGACTTTTCAGTCCTCAAAATAATGGGAGTGAGGAAATGGCCAGCATATCCACAAAAATCTCAGGATAAATAACTGTGGTGAAGCTCCTTGCATGATGCCAAGGGGTGCACTTGGAGAAAGCCCCACAATGGCACTGTGCCCAAAGAGCCCTGTCCCCTCCCTAGCTTCTCTGTAGCTCAGACATCCTCAGCTTCCATTCCTCAGTGTCCCTGAGTCTGCCTGGCAACCTCAGCTCCCTCTGATACCTACTTTCTGCTCCTACTTGCTCTTGAGGCCTCACTGAAGAACTTGGTCTGCTGTTCCATGATGGGAATCGCACTATACACCCTTGCCTTGAGCAAGAACCATAATTTGCATCAGGCTTGATGTGTATGTGGCACAAAGAGGGCACATGTTGGGTATCCCTAACTACACAGTCAACTCTTCTGAGATATGTAAATGTCAGAAACCAAGGACCCTGGGCATTCTAGAGCTACATCCCAGGACCTCTGCAGATCTCCACATTTGCAAACATCCAGATGTGAACATAATTTCTACTGTTTCCTCATTTGTAGAATGTAGTTTTCAGAAGTAGTAGCTATTAAAATGTGCTAATTTGGCAACATGCTGGAGACTCAAAAAATCCTTGTTTGATTGAAAGTTATTTCACTGAAAATTAAAAAAAAAAACCAAACCTTGTGAGTCATTTGATCATAGTAGTCAATTTGTTTTGAGACAGGCTAGATTAAGGAATAAAGAGACAGATTGGAGCCTGGCAGAAAAACACACATGGTCGTGGGAGTCCTCCCTGAGGGAAAGACTCTACAAGATGGCTGCTGAAAGAACCTCATGAGAATTCCCCATTCAGAACAGGATTTCATCTGGGATCAAGGAAAAGCCCCAGATATTCTCAAGGGGCCTTATCATTGAGCCCTCCCAGGGGATTGACAGGTGGGGTAACCAATCAAAACTCCAGACAACTGGGACTTCTTCCCTGACATTAGCAAAGGGGAAGAATAATTAATGGTTTAAAAAGCAAGTGCAGAAGCCAAACCGGCCCTGTTTTTCCTGTTTTCCCCTTTCTTTCCCTACCCGGATTAGGTTGCAAGTAGACCTGGAAATTTATAATCTGTAATGGGGACTTGTAATCTGTAAATTAGCCCTCTTTAACCCTTTTCAGCCCTTCTTCTTTCTCTACCTAGGACCCATAAATCTGTTATTTTCTCCCATTTCTTATCTCTCATTTTCTTAATAAACTACTGGCCTAACTGAACTGGTGTGTATTTTAAATTATTTTTGTGACATAGCCAAGAACCTAGAGTAAGTCAGGCAACAGTCTATTCTAAAAAGAAATGTAATTTCTTTTAAATGTTAAATAACCTAAGGGAAGGTATGCTCGACCAACATTTCAGTAACATCTATTAAGCTCTTAGTTTGCTCTGAGCTAAATCCTAGAAGTACAACAGGCTAGGCTTAATCTCGCCCTTGAAAGATGACACCTAAACACATAAATGAAGCAGAGTGTGGCCAAGCTGGAGAGGAACCATGTGAAGATGGGGAAGTTCACCCTGCAAGCACTCCTGCATCAAATCCTGACACTGACTCAAAGGCAATTCTGATCCTTCTACCTGAAGTGAGGCCAGGCTCCAAGGACTCAGTCCCCACGAGACAGACTTCACTTCACATACCAGCCAAAAGTTTGGGGGTTCCCCAAACCCTCTGAACTTCTAACCAACTGCTTACCGATTTGGGAGTTACCATCACCACTTCAAGTTCAATAACTTGCTAAAACAACTCAGAGAATTCAGGAAAGTGCTACACTTGTGATTATAATTGTGTTATAACAGAAGGGGATATGGATAAGAAGGAGACAAAATAAGAGACAAACAGGACATGACTGGGAGGGTCCCTGGGGAGTGAGTACATGTCAGCTGCAATGTATATGACCATCCAGGGATCTTCAGTGTCCAGAGTTGATATTGGGGCTTCATTATGCTGGCATGACTGATTGAATCATTGCCCACCTGGCTAAACTCGATCTTCAGACTGCTTCCCTCCCTGGAGGTCAAGCTGATGTGACCTGACTCAAAGCCCAACCCCTTAGTCTCATGCTCCAATAGATAGGCATTATTTCCAAAGGCTATTTCTTTCTAGTGTGGCTGGCCCCCTAACAGCCATTTCATTAGCATAAACTATTAGGTGTGGCCCCAGGGGCCCACCAGACAAAATGGCTGACAGACATGACCAACGTCTGTCAGACAAAAAGGCTGACAGACCACATGGCCATGAGATCCCGCCCAAAAACCTCCTGAGGGATCCTGTGAGACCCTGGCCAGGAGAATCCCACTTGGAATGAGAATTGTGTTCAGTGTCAAGAGAAAGCCCCACATACCCCCAAAAGGCCTTACCCATGATCCCCTGGAAACTGACAGGTAGAGCAACCAATCAGAACAGCAAACAGCTGGGGTCCTTCCCCCAACATCATGAAGGGGAAGGAGGAAAAACTCTAAAAAGCCCTGACCTGGGTCCCTGTGTCTATGTCCCACCCGGCAGCACACCAGTGGTCATTTCCTCAGACCATGTAATTTTCTCATTTTCTTGTTTCTTAATAAACTCTTTACTCCCTTGCCTTCTCTATGGTGTGTCCTTAACTTCTTTTATGTAGCATAAGCCAAGAACCTAGAAGCCCAGAACCCAGAGCTTTCCACTAATAGAAACAGGGAAGCAGATTTTGTCTTAATAAAGGATCTAGCAGCTATTTATTTCTTGGGAATTGTACAGGCTGATTTTCAAAATGGCTCAGAGAAGGATTCAAAGACTTGTCAGGGGTGATATGGTTAGGAATCTAACATTTGGAAAGAAGTTGGATGACATGTGAGATGATAATAGCTAAGGTACCTTTGAACTAAAACAAGCTAGAACTAGGAATCCTTGAATGAATTATTCATGAGAGGATTTCAAAAGCATCACATTTCAGGTTGAACTTTGGCTAGAGGAGGAGACATTGTGGCGTGAGCGTCTTTCCCATCACTCACCGACAGCCCCACTGTCTTTCAACTTGAGCATGCCGCCGATGGCTGAGCTGCATTCTGTTATCTTACATGTGTTCTCAGGGTCTGACCCTGCGGGTGTGTTTACTGACAAGCACATCTTGTAGATGTATCCAGTGGAATTGCTTTAAAATAATGATTTGTTAATACCATGAAGAGTATGTGAGCCCATATCATTCCAATCAGTAAGGAAGGAGGATGGGAGAGCTTCTTGTGAACATGAGGCCTTGAATCCCAAGCACTATGCCCTACAGTGCCAGTTAAGGAACATTAAAAGGGGGGGGCAGGGGGGCATAGATGGACAAAGAAAAACAGAAACGAGAAGATAGTGACAAAATTTGTGAACTAAAAACAGATAAGTAGACAATAATGCAACATATTCAAGCTGAATTTTAGTTAAGCAGTAGGGAAAACCAAGAGGTGATATGGCCACTGGCCCCTCAGAGATGAAGGAATTAGAAGTGCCATGTTCTGCTGGACTTGAGGTGAAGGTGGCACTGGAGGTCAGGGAAAAGCTTGAAGTTATTCTTAAGAAGCAATTAGAGTCTCTTATGACCTTTTCCTCAGAGCATCTATGTTTGACCCTCCTGGTCCATGGCTTATACTTGGAAAGGTCCTAAGAGGGGCTTGTCTGGCATGGCACATATCTGTATTGCCATGTTGAAACCAGGGGGCTAAGCAGAAGCCTGTGTCATAGTAAGACCCCTGGCTCTACCCCCTACTCAGCTGCCAGTGGCCATGTTCCAGGGAAGACACTGGAAAATGCTTCTTTGGGAGATCTGGCCAGCTCATCAGGAAAGATCCCGAGATATTGAAACTTCCCACAGAAACAGCCTGGGCAGATCACCCAGTCAGATTTCCATAGTTAGCAAACTCTGCCCACATTCTAGAAGCCTTCAATAGAATTGTTTACACTTCATATTCAAACAGGAATAAAGAGACAAAGATCACCAAACATCTGTAGAAAACATGCAATGTGGGAAACAAAAACAAATAACAACAACAAAATCAACAAAATGATACATATTTTCCTTATCTATCTATGCATCTATCCAACTATTGCTCTACCTATAGACAGATATAGATGATATAGATATAGACATAAAGATATATATATAGATATATATAAAGATATGAATATAGATGTACATAAAATATAATATACATATACATAATAGATACAGGCTACAAGTTGAGATAGATACATAGACATAGACATGCAGATGTATAGATATAGATACATCAGCAAAATGCAACTGAGAAGCACAAACTATATAGGGAGATTACACTTCAAAACTTTTACTATACACTTATTGTTTATGTATGTTCATGTGTGAATGATATATAAAAGTTTTTGGGTTTTTTTTGGTTTTGGTTTTTTTTTTTATAAAAAGTTTTAAATGAAACAAATATATATATATATGTGTGTGTGTATATGATATCCTCAGAGATGTAATAGAGACATTGCATCCTTGAACTAGAAATAGGATATTATATAAAAACAAACACATTTGGAGGAGAGAAAAAATGACTTTTGTAAATTAAAAATATGAAAGTAGAACTTAAAAACTCAACAGAAGAGAGGAAGATAAAGTTGAGTGAAAGGTACAGCAAAAAGAAAATGGCAATGAAAATAGGAAAGAAAAGATAGGAGGATTCCAGTAAATTTCTAAATGTCTAACATTGGATTAACAGGAAAAAGAGAAAGAGGGAGGGAAGAAAATGAGAAGAATGAAATAATCACCAATATAATTCAAGAAAGCTTCCTAAAACTAAAGAATAAGTGATCCAAATGTAAAGAGGGCATAGTCACAAAAATCAAGGTCAAATATCATTATGAAATTTAGAACACTGAGGTTAGAAAGAAGTTCCAAAAACATTTTCCGGAGGAGAGGCTATAGAAAGAGTTTGCAAACAATGAACAAGAATAAAAATTGCTTTGGTCTACTTGACAGTGTCAATGGGAAAAGTGCCATTAAATTTCACTGGAATATAATTTTCAATTTAGAGTTTTATTGCAAAGCATGTTAAATAAAATATTATGGGATGATAAAGGCATTTTAATAAATTCTAGATCTCAAAATTATACCTTCCTAAACTCTTCATCAGAAAGCTACTCAACAATTTGTACTAAGACAATGCAGTACAGATGGTAGCAGGTGGGAATCTCCAAGAGAGACTTTTCCAGATATTGAAAAATAAATCAAATATTTTATGGGTTTGATTACATTGAAAGAAGATTTAGGCAGTTGTTTGAAAGTTTGGAGGTGAATTTGTGTTAAATATATCAAC